>CANUEY010547224.1:0-11254 GCA_948099555.1 Croton setiger
CCTTCAAAATTGTTGAAACAGTTTATTCTTTGACCCTTTCAAGGATGCAATCTATGATTATGCTAAAGGCACAGCAGACTCGAGGTCCTTAAAGGTAAATTTTGCACTTTCCTTAGCTATCAAACTTTATAGCGAGATTAAACCATGCTAAGAATTCTACCTTTTTTCTCTTTTTTAATTTGTGACATTGTCACAGCTCCGGACACTGATCTCTGCCCACTTCGTCTTTCAAAGAGGATTGTGGTAGGTGCTCCCACCTTTATTAATAATTTATTCTCTGTAATTCGAGAGTTAGGAGGCGTCATGGAGCGCTTATCAGTTCAACCCAACGGAACTTGTCATACAAACTGTGTCATTCAGCAAGGATCTTGCGAGGATTGAGAATTGCAGGACGTTTGGGCTTGTCCATTGCCAAGGACACTGAAGGTGCAATGCTTAAACTTTCATCTTCACTGAAGGATTTGGATAAGATACTGTAAGTTAAGCAGTAAAAGCCTGCTGCCTCAAATTTTATTATTTTGCGTTCTATGTTGTTTTTGGCCCTCGGAAGGGATACATTTTCCTTAATCCTAATGTAGTCTTTTGTGCCTGTTATACGTAGTATCTGCTAGGAAATCATGCACGTGGAAGTTCTCTCAAATTTTAAGTTTTGAACTCCATTGAATTCTTACCATAATAGTATTATGTGTTTACTCAGGGTAGGATAATGATGGAAATGAACTTCATGCTTTTCTTGTTTTTCGGCTGCAGTTGTTAGACCCTCAAAATTTAGCTTCTAGAGATCTTCCCATGGTGCTTATAATTGGCTAATATACTAATAAGTTGATTCATTTCATTGAAATCAACTTCAATAGTGTAATTATCAATGCTAATATGTTCTTTTCAACTTAATTTAGAGATGGGGCATGCATGAAACGTTTCAGATGTGAATGTGGTCTATGCTGAAGTTCTATTATGATGAGTTAGCTGGAATTTTATATTCTTTGTTGAAATTCTATTAGCAAAAATTTAGTAGGCTCCTAGGGCCATTTAGAAAACAAAAACCCAATTGAAATTCTGCTTAGTGAGAAAAAATGGTAGTTCAATGAAATGAATGAAGAATATCCAATAAAAGAAGATCAATTGCAGAAATTAGTTCTAGGAATCTACGACTTCTACAAATGAGAATTTTGCTAAAATGAAGTAACACACTTATGTTTCTATCATGTCAGATTTTCAGCCTTTAAACTGACCCAGGTCTCATATTTTCTTACAAGCTCTTCTTTAACGGTTTTTTAACACCTCATTGCAGATGGGCATATCTTATTTATAAATTGCGTTGCGAACATTTGGGTTCCAGATGGGATATGCATGGAGGAGATTGAGGTGATGTTGGTGGTGCTTCAAGGTTTTATCAAAGTAGCCATAACTGGTGATTTAGTAACACGGGTTATTTTTTGGGTGATAATGATAGAAATCCAGCATTATGAGCTCATCAACATCATACCTTGATGTGTTGTACAGGACAACATGCTTATCTCCTCTGTCCCTTACTATGGATATTGTTTATAGAAATGGAAGTTATATTGTCAGTCTACATTTTGCAGATATCCAATTCAAAAATGACCATCATCTATATAACAATCTTGGGTTGGTGTCTCTGATATTTTATATTGTGGTAATAACTCATCTCAAACATTTTTCACTATAGAGAGTTTAATTTGTAAAAGCTGTTTAAACTAGATATTTTGGTTGAGAATTAGAGGATTTATGAAGAATACTGGAACACATAAATAACCATTTTATGGCTGCTTTTTTAATGCTTGTCGATTATTCCTCCTAGCAATTTCAAACTTTCTAGTTTTTTTTGAAATACATGCTATGATACACACAGCACATGTCAAGCTGGCTTCAGAAGGTCTGATTTCTGAGGTCCAAACACACATTTCTCCATTTTATTTACACGTGAGAAATGCTGTCTCTTTACTGTGTGCTGCAGGATATTAGCAGAGAAGGATTTTAGTATAAAAACTTTAGTCTTCTGTTCTTACTCCATTAACAAGAACCTATGAATCTAATGTTTCAAATGGTAACTCGGAGATCTGTTTCTATTGGGCTGGCGAGGGTACCACTCATTCCCGGAATTGGAGTCTATGGCCTCTAGATCTCAGCCATTTTAGTGAAATTAAGTAAGTAATTCTTTTTTATTATTAAAATATCTTTATTAGTAATTTCCTGTCCTTTTAAATCTCAAACGAGCATTTTCTCATATTTGACAATTAGTTGTATGTAGGCTTTCTGTCTGTTTAGATATCATCTGACTATCAAATTTACCTTCCTAAGATTATTTGCAACTATGTGACATATTTTGACTGGAAACTGCTGAAATATATTGTTTTATAAAAGAACATGTCATTCAATCAATTCTTTACGGAGAGTAGAGTGATCTTTTTTTGTGTTAACTAATTGATCCAAAGACAAGTTATGTTTCATAAGGTGTTTTTCTTGTTCCTCAGCCCATTTCTTAAGCTTTTCATCATAATAGCTATATCCTTCAAAAGCAAACATTAAACGCTAACCCATCATGCACCGTAAGAATGCAGGAACTCCTGCACATTCATGTGCATGCTCTATCTCCTTGGTGGCAGCCGCGATAGGCGTCAAAAGTGGCTGCAGGTGAACCTGTTGCTTCTATCTGGAATTTTTTTTTTTTTTGGATATGACGTGTAATATGTATATATGATGTGTATATTATGTATATAAGACATGTATATTTGTATATATAATGTGTATATAAGAGCATATTAGGAATTTTTAAAATATTTCTGCTATTTAATTTTTAACAAATTTTGCTATTTACTCCCCTTTATTTTAACAAAATTTTTATGTACTTCTTTCACCCATGGGAAATATTGATGTCTTTATTCTCAAGGCAGCTCATCTTCATCTTTAAACTAGTGGTTTGTGTCTTTTCAATGCTAGCAGCACCGATTTGTCAGAACTAACTTCAATTTCGCTGGAATGGTGACTAAGAGTCCAAGATTCTTCAAATGTGTCAAAGCATTAAAGAAGTTTTTGTTTTAAAGCATTAAAGAATTTAGTAACAGTGCTGAGCTCTTTCATTTTCTAGTAATTTAGACTTATTGGCCAAGCTGCTTTATCTGGAAGAGCCAAAGGATTTCTTCAGACATGTACCAGGTGCTCCTCTTCTTTCCTCTTAGTCATTATCTAACATGAAACTAGTTTTCAGTCCATGTTTTTCTGGATTTATCTCATTTATTTCTACTATCTACTTATTTAAACTTCTGTTTTCCCAAATTACAGGATGATTTAGAAATTCAGTCCCAAGTTTTCTCTGGAATGAAGGTAGCATATATTTAGATTTATTGTTGTTTAAAGTCTTTTGAATCTATATCACTGTATCAGTTTCTTACCTGCTGTTAAATCCCATTTGCAGATGTTTGCAGTAATTCCAGTGGAATCCAGAGTGATACAATTTTGATCTACCAAACAGGTTTTAATTCTAAAATAATATCATCCAATTATGTTCATACTTCATAGTCATGCAGTTTTATATCAGGAAAAACACTTATTCAGCCATTTAGTCTGTTGAGAATAGTTCAAAAATGTCGGAAATAAAAGCTGCTTTTGGAAATTCTAGAGCCATTTTGTTTCTGGGATAAATAAATTGAACAAAGTCTTATTTTGATAGAACAAATTCTATAGTGATATTTGATTCACATTAACATTCTGCTTCTCACATGCTTTTACATAAAATAGGTTATTAATGTGACTGGTTAATGATGCTGATGCTATTGGTGTTGCAGATTTCAGAGACTTCAGAATTTGTGGATCAAACGAAAAGATTGTTCAGTGAGATGGAAAATATTGATGTGCTTACTTCTCAAGGGAAGTAAGCAATGCTAATATCACACCTATGCATGGTGGAAGCAGCACCGATTTGTCAAAACTAGCTTATTATACTTCAATGGATCTCTCCCAGTACCAGTCCTCTGGTTTTACTTCAGATTTTCTGCATGAGAAGATGAACCTGCTATGTTTTGACTCGTCTCACCTTACCAGCCAATGCCAACATTTTTTTATTTGTTTTTGTGGAACCTTAACAATATGGGCATTAATTGCTAAAAAATTTAGTATATTGTAATATCAAATTTGATTTTTTTTTACAGAGTAAAATATCAATATTTTTATTTCTTTATTTTTTGAAAACTTAGAAATTTTTATTTTTTAACATTTAATACTTATAATTTGTATTATCTACTTTACTAATCAACAACTCTAATTAAATAAATGAACCGTGACATAAGCTAAAAGTACATTTAGCGCATATAAAATATTTTAATGCAAATGATTTTATTATTATTTTATGGAAACAATGATACTCATACATACTCACCTGCATGTTTTCATGCAAAGAGGTTTAGCTTCAGAATCTCTTTTCAATATTAATAATGAAAGACATGAGCATGTGCTTCAGAGATCAATTTTTCATTACTCGTTAGTTTTCTTCTTTCAATTTAAGCTTAGCTTCAGAATCTCTTTTCAATATTGATGATGAAAGACATGAACATTTTGGTGTATGTGTTTCAGAGATCAGTTTAATCTCTTTTCAATATTGATGATAAAAGACATGAACATTTTGGTGTATGTGCTTCAAATTCATTACTGTTTAGTTTTCTTCTTTCAATTTAAGCTTAGCTTAAGAATCTCTTTTCAATATTGACGACGAAAGACATGAACATTTTCGTGTATGTGTTTCAGAGATCAGTTTAATCTCTTTTCAATATTGTGCTTCAAATTCATTACTGTTTAGTTTTCTTCTTTCAATTTAAGCTTAGCTTAAGAATCTCTTTTCAATATTGATGATGAAAGACATGAACATTTTGGTGTATGTGTTTCAGAGATCAGCTTTCATCATTGTTTAGCTTTCTTCTTTCAATTTAAGCTTAGTTTCAGAACCTTTTTTCAATATTGATGATGAAAGATATGAACATTTTGGTGTATGTATTTCAGAGATCAGCTTTCATTACTGTTTAGCTCTCTTCTTTAAATATTAAAACCTCTTTCTTCTCTTCTCTCCAATCACACTCTTTTCATCTAGAGTTTCACATCCAGAGTTTTGTTTCAGAAACCCACACAGTTTACAATTTTATTTCATTTTAAAGTAACTTTTTTCATATATTGTTGTTCATTTTAAGTTCAAATGCTTACTTATTTTTTCTTTTCTTTTGATTTGTTGTAAATCCCTTTATTCAACAAAGGGTAATATTATTTTTTTTAAGATAATGATAGTTTGATTGATAGATTGAAAAGATAACATAAATTTCAAGTGCAAATCCAATGAATTATCATGATAATCTTAAAAAAAAAAAAAAAGAGTTACAGTTTTTCTTGAAATTTTCATTTTCTTTTCTTTTGTTTATCCTTTTATTGAATAAAAATGTTTTTTTTTTAATGGAAGATCCCACCTATAGAGATGCAGTATTGTTGAGTTATAAATCTTCTACTATTAAGGGCTAAAAATAGAGGAGGAAGAGTTGGTAACGCAGTTCTAATTTTCCACATTGATTTTTTTTTACTCAAGATTTCTTTCTGAGTTTGTTAATTGGGTTTTGTTTCGCATCATTGTGCTACAATTCTTTTTCTAAGATTGAGGCTGATTTAATTATGATAGATTGTGCAATTAAAATTTACATCTTCTGTTAAAAAAGAAAGATAAAGATGATAGTAATGTAGCTCTTAAGAGATCTGCTGATTTCCATGTTATTGTTAAAATTGCTTCTGCTCATCTGTCGTAGAGCTTCTAAATTTCTGATGATGAGAAATGCTTACCAATAATAATAATAATAATAATGAATGGGATATAAGAAAAGCTATATCAGACACTTTTTGGTTCGTTTCCCTTTTTATTGTAGTAAGTTTTGTTTGTTGTTGGCTGCTTCCAATAAGTTTAAATTGAAATATGAGTATTAAACCTTCTTTTTTCAATTTATGTTTTCTAATTTATTTCTTTAACTTAAGATTGAATTCACTAAATTGGTCATGTTTTTCCTTTCAATTAAAGAGCACTAAACGATTTGTTATAAAATTTTAATATTCAGATTGATTAAATCCATCTTGAAGAAAGGACATACTAAGTGTTATATAGATATGATCCAAACAATTCTGAAGTACTTATAGTTTCCACCAACATTCATGCCATGATAGATTTAACTTATCTTCAGCAAGGAAATGATCATTCGGCAGAAATTTTATTAAGATTAAGTCATGTTAATTTAATTCGTTATTACTTGGTAGACTTAACACATCTTAATTTAGTTCACG
Source organism: Croton setiger (assembly GCA_948099555.1). Lineage (NCBI taxonomy): Eukaryota > Viridiplantae > Streptophyta > Magnoliopsida > Malpighiales > Euphorbiaceae > Croton > Croton setiger. Next base: position 6,325 of record CANUEY010547224.1, read on the forward strand.
AAGTCTTTGATATGAACTTAGAAGTATGGATTGACGAATTTCATAAGACTTTCGAGGTTCAATGTCATAATTATCACACGATTCGTCAATCCATACTTCCAAGTTCATATCAAAGACTTCATGAACTAAATTAAGATATGTTAAGTCTACCAAGTAATAACAAAGTAAATTAACATGACTTAATAAAATTCCTGCCGAATGATCATTTCCTTGCTGAAGATAAGTTAAACCTACCATGGCGCGAATGTTGGTGGAAACTATAAGTGCTTCAGAATTGTTTGGATCATATCTATATAACACTAGGTGTGACCTTTCTTCCATGTGGACTGGATACATCTAAATATTAAAATTTTATAACAAATCGTTTAGTAAGCTTAATTGAAAGGAAAAACAAAAAAAAACAATTTAGTGAATTCAATTCTAAGTCAAAAAAATAAATTAGAGAACATAAATTAGAAAAAGAAAAATCATACAACAAAACTGTAATATATTATAAAGTTCAATACCCATATTTCAATTTAAACCTATTGCAAATAGCCGACAAGAAGTAAAAGCAAAACTTGTTAAGCTATTTAAATGTGAGAAATGCTTACTTGATTTTTCATATCTTGTTGTTAATTTGAAGTTCAAATGCTTACTTGATTTTTTCTTTTTTTTTTGATTTGTTGTAAATCCTTTTATTCAACTCAAGTTATATTATTTTTTTTTAAAATAATGATAGATTGATTAATAGATCGAAAATATAACATAAATTTTAAATTAATTTACAAATCCAATGAATTATCATTTTAAGAAGAAAGAGTTTCAGTTTTTTTTGGAATTTTCCTTTTCTTTTCTTTTGTTGAATAAAAATGGTTTTTTTTTTTTTCTAAATGAGAGATTTCACTTATAAAGATGCAGTATTGTTGAGTTATGAATCTTCTACTATTAAGAAATAAAAACAGAGGAGAAAAAATGTTCATGTTTTAAAAGAAAAAACTACCGTTTTTCTTAAACTTTTCCTTTTCTTTTGTTTACTTTTTTATAGAATAAAAATGATTTTTTTTTTGAATGAGAGATCCAACTTATATTGTCTAAAGTACATTTTTTCATAAAAATTGCACTTATAAGTTGTAATCTAGCGTCTATATCAGACACTTTTTGGTTCGTTCCCCTTTTTATTATAGTAAGTTTTGTTTGTTGTTGGCTGCTTCCAACAAGGTTAAATTGAAATCTGAGTACTAAACCTTCTTTTTTTAATTTATGTTTTCTAATTTATTTCTTTAACTTAGGATTGAATTCACTAAATTGGTTATTTTTCACTGTTTTTCCTTTCAATTAAGAGCACTAAATGATTTGTTATAAAATTTTAATATTCAGATTAATCAAATCCATCTTAAAGAAAGGACATACTAAGTGTTATATAGATATGATCCAAACAATTCTGAAGCACTTATAGTTTCCACCAACATTCATGTCATGGTAGATTTAACTTATCTTCAGCAAGAAAATGATCATTTGGCAGAAATTTTATTAAGATTAAGTCATGTTAATTTAATTCGTTATTACTTTGTAGACTTAACACATCTTAATTTAGTTCATGAAGTCTTTGATATGAACTTAGAAGCATGGATTGACGAATTTCATAAGACTTTCGAGGTTGAATGTCATAATTATCAAACGATTCGTCAATCCATGCTTCCAAGTTCATATCAAAGACTTCATGAACTAAATTAAGATATGTTAAGTCTACCAAGTAATAACAAAGTAAATTAACATGACTTAATCTTAATAAAATTTCTGCCCAATGATCATTTCTTTGCTGAAGATAAGTTAAACCTACCATGGCACGAATGTTGGTGGAAACTATAAGTGCTTCAAAATTGTTTGGATCATATCTATATAACACTAGGTATGTCCTTTCTTCCATGTGGACTGGATATATCTGAATTTTAAAATTTTATAACAAATCGTTTGGTAAGCTTAATTGAAAGGAAAAATAGTAAAAAAAAACAATTTAGTGAATTCAATTCTAAGTCAAAAAAATAAATTAGAGAACATAAATTAGAAAAAGAAAAATCATGCAACAAAACTGTAATATATTATAAGGTTCAATACCCAAATTTCAATTTAAACCTGTTGCAAGCAGCCAACAAGTAAAAGCAAAACTTGTTGAGCTATTTAAATGTGAGAAATGCTTACTTATTTTTCATATCTTATTGTTAATTTGAAGTTCAAATGCTTACTTGATTTTTTCTTTTCTTTTGATTTGTTGTAAATCCTTTAATTCAACTCGAGTTATATTATTTTTTTTTTAAATAATGATAGTTTGATTGATAGATCGAAAATATAACATAAATTTCAAATTAATATACAAATTCAATGAATTATCATTTTAAGAAGAAAGAGTTTCAGTTTTTTTGGAATTTTCCTTTTCTTTTCTTTTGTTGAATAAAAATGGTTTTTTTTTTTTTTTTTGCTGAATGAGAGATTTCACTTATAAAGATGCAGTATTGTTGAGTTATGAATCTTCTACTATTAAGAACTACAAACAGAGGAGAAAAAATGTTCATGTTTTAAAAGAAAAAACTACAGTTTTTCTTCAACTTTTCCTTTTCTTTTGTTTACTTTTTTATTAGAATAAAAATGATTTTTTTTTGAATGAGTGATCCAACTTATATTGTGTAAAGTACATTTTTTCATAAAAATTGCACTTATAAGTTGTAATCTAGCGTCTATATCAGACACTTTTTGGTTCGTTCCCCTTTTTATTGTAGTAAGTTTTGTTTGTTGTTGGCTGCTTCCAACAAGGTTAAATTGAAATCTGAGTATTAAACCTTTTTTTAATTTATGTTCTCTAATTTATTTCTTTAACTTAGGATTGAATTCACTAAATTGGTCTTTCTTCACTGTTTTTCCTTTTAATTAAGTGCACTAAACGATTTGTTATAAAATTCTAATATTCAAATTGATCAAATCCATCTGAAAGAAAGGACATACTCAGTGTTATATAGATATGATCCAAACAATTCTGAAGCACTTATAGTTTCCACCAACATTCATGTCATGGTAGATTTAACTTATCTTCAGCAAACATATGATCATTCGGCAGAAATTTTATTAAGATTAAGTCATATTAATTTAATTCGTTATTACTTGGTAGACTTGATACATTTTAATTTAGTTCATAAAGTATTTGATATGAACTTAGAAGCATGGATTGACGAATCGTGTGATAATTATGACATTCAACCTCGAAAGTTTTATGAAATTCGTCAATTTATGCTTTTAAGTTCATATCAAAGACTTCATGAACTAAATTAAGATGTGTTAAGTCTACCAAGTAATAACGAATTAAATTAATATGACTTAATCTTAATAAAATTTCTGCCGAATGATCATTTATTTGCTGAAGATGAGTTAAATCTACCATGGTATGAATGTTGGTGAAAACTATAAGTGCTTCAGAATTGTTTGAATTATATCTATATATAACACTAAGTATGTCCTTTCTTACATGTGAAATGGATACATCTGAATATTAAAATTTTATAACAAATTGTTTAGTAAGCTTAATTTAAAGGAAAAACGATAAAAAAAAACAAATTTAGTGAATTTAATCTTAATTCAAAAAAATAAATTAGAGAACATAAATTAAAAAAAGAAAAATCATACAACAAAACTGTAATATATCACAAGATTCAATACTCTGTTGGAAGCAACCACTTCTAAAGCAAAAAGCAAAACTTGCTACAATAAAAAGGGAAAAAAATCAAAAAATGTCTAATATAGACGCTAGATTACAATCTATAATTGCAATTTTTATGAAAAAATTGCACTTTACACAATATAAATAAGGTCGCTCATTCAGAAAAAAAAAAAATCATTTTTATTCCATAAAAAGAGTAAACAAAAGAAAACGAAAAGCTCAAGAAAAACCGTAGCTCTTTCTTTTAAAAAATGAACATTCTTCCTCCTCTATTTTTAACCCTTAATAGCAGAAGATTCATAACTTAACAATAATGCATCTCTGTAAGTGGAATCTCAGGAAAAAAAAACATTTTTATTCAATAAAAGAGTAAACAAAAGAAAAGAAAAGGAAAATTCCAAAAAAAAACTGAAACTCTTTATTCTTAAAAGATTATGATGATAATTCATTGAATTTGCACATTAATTTGAAATTTATATTATCTTTTCGACCTATCAATCAAACTATTATTATTTTCTTTAAAAATAATATAATCTGAATTGAATAAAAGAATTTACAAAAAATCAAAAGAAAAAATGAAGTAAGCATTTCAACTTAAAATGAACATTAAGATATGAAAAAAGTTACCTTAAAATGAACAATCTTTTCGTTTGATCCACAAATTCTGAAGTCTCTGAAATCTGCAACACCAATAGCATCAGCATCATTAACCGGTCACATTAATAACCTGTTTTATGTAAAAGCATGTGAGAAGCAGAATGTAATGTGAATATAGAATTTGTTCTGTCAAAATAAGCCTTATTCAATTTCTTTATCCCACACCGGCTGAGCAAAAGATTTCGAGAAACAAAATGGCCCTAGAATTATTTTATTTCCGACATTTTTGAACTATTCTCAACGGACTAAATGACTGAATAAATGTTTTTCCTGATATACATGACTATGAACTATGAACATAATTAGATGATATTCTTTTAGAATTAAAACCTTTTTGGTAGATCCAAATTGTATCACTCTAGATTCCTCTGGAATTACTGCAAACATCTGCAAATGGGATTTAAGAGCAGGTAAGTAACTGATACAGTGATATAGATTCAAAATACTTTAAAAACAAGAATTTTAAATATATGCTATCTTCATTCCAGAGAAAACTTGGGACTGAATTTCTAAATCATTCTGTAATTTGGGAAACAGAAATTCAAATAAGTAGGTAGTAGAAATAAATTATATAAATCCCATTAC
>CANUEY010547343.1:0-17598 GCA_948099555.1 Croton setiger
CTTTTTCAAAAATAAACAGAGTCATTTTTCTAAAAACAAAAATTGGTTTTTCCCGAAATCGGGTGGCGACTCTAAAATTGTTTTTAAGACCGACTAGTTTCGGCACCGCACAAACTAAAAATGTTTTGTCACTTGCTTTTAGTAAAAATCCAAATTCACCGAAAACCAATCCGGATGAACAACAACAGATATGTGGATTTCATTATATGCTTTGAATGATTGTTATTCGTTATGGATAGGCTACTTCTTGATAGGTTGAATTTAAGTTTTCTATATTCTTGCAAGTTCGAAATGAGTGTTGCTTGTTAAATGATTGCTTATGTAGATGTGCAAGTAATCACTTGATAAGCAGGAAATTATGTCAACCATATCGGTAGGATGCCCGTATGATGAAATGTACATTAATTGATTAGTGTTGCTAGTCTTTGCATGCATAGATATGTAGGTAATGTACTATCGAGGTAGTGAACACTGTCACGTCAAAAAAAAAATGGCCGGTTTTTATGACATAGGTTATTAAGAGTGAGGTGTTACAGGTCCAAACAGATAAATATAAAATAATAAGTTTCAATAGGTCCATTGGTCGGATTTTAGTACCGACTCAATGACCAAATCACCTGTATTTCAATTATCAATAATGTCAAGTGCCCGGACTTCAATATTGGTCCAAATAGTTCAATTATCATATAATCAAAGCTTACAATTCAATTGATCGGCTCCAGCACTGATCCAAGTAATTCAAATATCATAATATTTCAATATTAAATGAATCAGTTAATCGGACTTCAGTACCGGTCCAAATAAATTAAATATCATATATTAATTTGTCATTTTATAGCAAATCATTTCAAAACAATACAAATAAGTAAGTTTACACTTACTTCTCAGTCGCGATCCAGATCGAGTCTCGAGTTGTTTCCCCCACTCTCCTCCTATTTTAGATGTTCCTATATAATTCCATATGTAATTAATTAATTTCCATCTAATTACAATTTATAAACAATAAAATGCATGATTTAATATTTATTATTCTTTACCATATTAATTCTAATTACATTATATTTATATTTCCTTTGAATTTTAACTTATAACACATGTTTACCATATTAAAAATACTTATCAATGTCATTTACATTTAATTTCAAACTCAATTAGTCATATACTAATTATACTTAACAATATCTATAATTATTTAACTCAATTTATTAACCAATTAGTCTAATTTATAAAAATAAATTCAATTCAAACAAAAAACGACTCAATTGAATAACTTTTAAAGTTTTCAAGGGACCAAAATGAATTTTGCCAAGATTAAATCTAGAAGGACTAAATTGAAAACATTTGGAAGGACTAAATTGCATTAAATATAAATTTTAGGGGCCAAAATGTAAATTTACTAAGTTCAGGTACCCAGGAGGAAATTTTCACCAAAACGCAGCGCCTGCTGCCATTTTGGTTGTCTCCTACCTTCAGCTTTCCTTTCCAACAGGCCACTGTTCATAGTGGCGAAGGCCGCAGTTTCCAGCAGTTGCTACGCCACCTCCGGCCACCATTCAATGCCGAAAAGTTCCCAGACCTGAGCACCATCCTTCCCAACGGCTAGGGACCCACCATAGACGGTGGCTCCTCTCTTTTTACTCTTTTTTTTTTCTTCTGTTTTCACCCTACTCTGTTTTTGCTTCCTTTCTAATATTCTCTTCTTCCGGCCACCATCTTATCTTTCTCTCCTCTCTATTCACTTCCCAACCATCAATAGATAGTAAGGAAGGCCTGAAGCTAATTTTTTTCCTCTCTTTTTCTCTTCTTTTCTTTCTTTTCTTTCCCTTCTGCCTCTGGTTTTTATTTTCTATTTCGTGTATCCTTTTGTTTCTGTTCCCTTATTCTCTCTTGCTTCCCTTTCTGTCTATCCTAATCCTCGTTTTTCCTATTAAAATCCCTTGCCACCTCCTACTTTCTCTTTAAATTCAATTTCCCATGCATTTTGTTTTCTTTATTCCTTTTTGTTTCTTTTTCTCTTCTCATTTCAATTTCTGTTTTCTTTATACTTATCTCTTTTCTGATTTCTTTGTTTTCTTAATCCATTTACATATATATTATTCCTTTCCATTTCGTTTAACTCGTACCTATATACATATATTTCTTCGTTTTCTTATACATATACATATATACATAACATATTTTCTTACTAATTATTATTATTATTATTATTATTATTATTATTATTATTATTATTATTATTATTATTATTATTATTATTATTATTATTATTTAACAAAATTTACATAATCGGGTCTGAGAATATTTACGGTCCGGTCGGCACTCAGTACCGACTCCGGTATCTCGGCAATGTCGATGGAAACAAATTTTATGATGTCGTTGTAAAAATACAATTTCCAAGATAATAATATTTATTTTTCATTTAATTTGACTTTATAATAATTTTCTTTTTAATTAATCACGCTATCGACGTTTTATCGGTCGCGACAGTTAAAATCCTAAACGTGTCCTTATTTACGTCAAGCGACTGTAAACAAATATTAAAGACTTAATTTATTCACATATTTAACTTAATCTCTTATAATATTCACATATATTTAATTTTTTAGCATGTAATTTCTAATTAATGTTGCTTATACGATAAAATTGTAAAAATACGTTATACTTAAAAATAATAACATATATAACATATGATTTGAGTTAGGAATGTCACACCATATACTGGTATATACGGTTCATATATAGCAGTTGAAGGAGGAGAATAAGACACATATTTGTATATACGAGCCGTATATACCGATGTATGGATATATATGAATTCACTAACTACGGCTAGAGTTTTGAAAAATAAGAAGAACTTGTTGTACATATGAATTGTATATACTGGTATATGGGTTATATATATACTAGTATACCAGTATATAACTCATAGTCCAATATACTAGTATATTTATAGCTCATATATCGGTATATATAGTTCATATACACCAGCACATTTAATCTTTTTCTTTTCCCAAACTCTAGCCGCCGTCGGCGAATTTTTCTCCTCTAAAGATTAGTATATATACTCTATATATATTGATATATACGACTCATTTTCTTCTCTAGTCAAATCCTAGCCCCCATAATTGTTTTTCTCTCTTCCATAATCAAGAACATCATGATCGATTCTCTCATCCATAAATAACGACACCATCCAAAAGATAAAAAATTAACCCACAAAATAATGGAAAAAATCACATATTCAAACACACAAAATCAAAATCTTATAAAAGAAAAAGAAGAAGAGGAAGATAGAGAGAGAGGTGTGGATCTTGAAGAAGAAGAGAAAGATAGAGAGAGATGCATGGATCTTGAACGTGAAGCTTCCGTTTTGATTTGTTTAATTCTTAAATTAATTAAATAAAAGGGTAATAAAGTACTTTAATATCTAAATAGACTATTCATTTAATTTTAGAAACTATGTGCCATTTAATTTTTAAAACTTTGAAAATGTGCTATTTTTTATCTTTTCCGGTTATATAAATTAGGGCATGTAGTACAAAGTTTAATTTGACTGTCATTCATACAATTCATGAATTTTAATTTATTTTGAATTTGGTGTAAACATGTGACAATAACTTTAATTTTGGGCGACCTTATTCTATTAGCTACGGGAAAATGACAATTCTAAAATTTTTTATTTTCTAAATTAGACCAAACTTATGTATGAAATAAAAATGTCAAAAAAACTTATTTTAAAATGATGTTAATCGCACAATTAAAAATTGTAAAAATACGTACATTTCTAAAGTTCCTAGTAACAAAAGTAATTTAGGTCTTGTAGTTGTATTACAAAGTAAATTTAATACAAATTGAAGTAATAGTTATCTTTTTACTAGGAATTTTTATGTGCAAAATTTTAAAAAAAAAAATAAATTTAGAAATTTTATATTTTCAGATTTGTTAATAGTACTTAATAATTTGATAAATGCAAAAGATCTCTATTTTTTAATAAAAAAATAATTTGATAAAAAAAATACTTAATAAAGAAAAGAATAGTGGTCTCTCTATAACTGCATTACCAAACATTTGGCACGCGGGAACACGTAGGCGCAATGGATCTTAAAAATCTGATGACCGTTATTATAATAACTGAAAAAAGAAGTCATTTCTGGAACAATCAGGACTCTGAACTACACCGCTCATCCTACTTTTCCTTCCACGCTAAACTTATACACAACCCCTCCTGGCATTGGGGATGAAGTTGAAGGTATGCATTACAGATATTCCTCATTAACTTTGTTTTCGCTGATAATTTTGCTGCTAATCGAATTTTATTGGAAATTATTTATTTGCTCTTCTAAATTGCAGTACACTATACTGGGACTTTGCTTGATGGAACACAGTTTGATTCCAATCGTGAAAGGGGGACGCCATTCAAATTCAAGCTTGGTCAAGGTAGACTAGTACTTATCATTTCCTTATTACCCAAAATTGAATGTAATGTTTATGATTCAACCTTTGGATTTAGGGTACATTGAGAAAGCATCAACATTAGATGAAATAGTTTGACGCATGCAGATGACATATTTCAATTACTTGCTTATTACGGTTGAATAATCGTTAAATGCTTTATTTAGTGAGTTTTAAATTTAGGAATTAATAAGAGAATAAATGGTTAAGAGTTTTTTTTTTTTTTTGATGAAAGACATATAGGTTATACATCTTTAATTAGCTTTTATTTCTTTATGTTTGTATAATGTCTATATAAAGACACTTTTGTTTTCGTCTGAATTATGACTCAAATTAATATACAAAAGTTAAATATTCTTGTGGTTTCAATTTGAGTTGTCAAATTGGTATCAGAGCAAATGACAAATGTGATGGGTCAAATGTCGCTACCACGGCTAACGAAAGGGAATTATGAGAATTGGAGCATTCAAATGAAAGCTCTTCTCGGATCTCAAGATTCGTGGGAGGTGGTCAAAGAAGGTTTCGAAGAACCAGAAAATACCACGGGATATTCGACGGCTCAAAACAAGGCGTTGAAAGAGACGCGATCAAAGGATAAAGCGACACTATACATGTTGTTCCGAGTCGTTGACGAGTCAGGCTTTGAAAAGATTGCCAGTGCAAATACTTCAAAAGAAGCGTGGGACATTTTAGAAAAAGTGTTTAAAGGAGCCGAATGAGTCAAGCAAGTGCGTCACCAAACTCTTTGTGGCGAATTTGAGAGCATGAAGATGAAGGAGTCAGAAGTTGTATCTGACTATATCACGCGTCTACAAGTCGTGGTAAACCAACTCATTCGTAATGGTGAAGTGATAACAGATGCACAAGTTGTGAAGAAGATTTTGAGATCTTTAACCAATAATTTTGAGAATGTTGTGTATGCGATAGAAGAGTCAAAGGACTTTGCGACGCTTACAATCGACGAGCTTGCCGGTTCTCTTAAGGCACATGAACAACGTAAGAAGAAAAAGAAGGAGGAGACACTAGAGCAAGCAATTCAAACCAAGGCGACAATTAAAGAAGAAAATATAGTTTATTCTCAAAAATTTCCAAGGTAGAGGGCGTGATTATGGAGCCACGGAAAAGGTAACATCAGTCATGAAGGGTGCTATAAGGAGAAGGAACAGTCAAGTCAACCAAACTGGTGTGGAAAAGGACGCGGTCAAGGAAAAGGTGGTCGGTCAAACTATTTTAATATCGAGTGCTATAAATGTGACAATTATGGTCACTACGTGAAGGATTGCTACTCCGGCAAATGTTATAGTTGTGGTAAAGTAGGGCATCTTGCAAAATATTGTCGAGCCGATAAAAAGGTGGAAGAAACAATTAACTTGGCCTTGAAAGATGAAGAGAATGAAGGTTTTCTATTGATGGCTCAAAATGAAGACAATATCAACAATGACATACTGTGGTATCTCGACTTGGAGGCAAGCAACCATATGTGTGGTCACAAGTACTTATTCAAAAAAGATGCAAAAAATTGAAGATGGTCATGTGTCGTTTGGAGATGCATCAAAGGTAGAGGTCAAAGGCCAAGGTACAGTTTGTTACTTACAAAAGGATGGCTTGATAGGGTCGATCCAAGATGTCTATTACGTACCCAATCTCAAGACCAACATTTTGAGTTTGGGGCAACTCACGGAGAAAGGTTACTCAATACTTATAAAAGATCGGGTACTACACTTCAAGGATAAGCAAGGGCGTTTGGTTGCTCGAGTCGAGATGGGAAGAAATCGGATGTATAAATTGAATTTGAGATGTGTGACACCCCAAACTTAAACCCTGTGTCGTTCCGACGTTATTACATGCATTAAGTGCATTTTTAATTAAAATGCATTATCATTTGATATGAAATATGACATGAATATGAATTATATGATTTGGAAATGACAATACATGAAATAAAGATGTTTAATAAGCTATGTTTTAAGTTCTTTTACCGTCGAAAGACATAAATGGAGCCAATTAGGATTTTTGGCTTGCACGACCGAAAAATATCTGAAACGAGCAATTTTTAAAGTAAATGATTTTGATGTGATGATATATGTTTATAAACATGATTTAAAGAGTTTCGGAACCCTAATTTTACGACGACGTCGTACGGTTTCGGTTCCGCGAAAATCATCGAGGTTTCGGAGTCGGATTAGGGCCCCGATCGAACCGCAAATAATTTTCGGATTCTGATTTTTACGAAACTTCAGACACGTGTTATACGTATTATTTTGACACCAAAAATCTTTTAAAATTGGTGCTGGATTCAATCTAGTGGTTGGAATTAGAGAAATTGTGAAAGGGAGTAAGTGAAATAACAAAGCTTAAGAGTTAAGTTTGGAAGATGTGGAGAAGAAGAGATTTTTTTGGCCAACCTAAGCAGCTGCTATCCCTTGTGAGTTGCTGGAGTGTTGTGCTAGCCAAAATGAAGAAGTGAAGAGGCGGGATTTGGCTAGAGTGAAGGAAAAAGAAAGAGAAAACGTGCGAGAAAGAAAGAAAGAGAGAAAAAGAAAGAAAGAAAGAAAATAAAAGAAAAGAGAAAAGAGGAAATTAATTGAAAACCTTTAATCTAAAACCTTCAGTATGTTTCTATGAAGTGATTAGAAGTGATAGATAGTGAAGGAAGATGCTGGAAATCGAAGGGGAAAGAAAAACAAAATTCTGGGTTAAGAATTCTTGGTTTGGCAGTTTCAGGGTGCCTACTTTGTGAGTTTATATCTTTAATCTAGAGTGCATGGGTGAATTTGGCTTTGATGCTTCGATAGAGGATGTGTAGGGGAAGAGGTTGGTGGTTTTGGTTCACTAGAAAGCCGCCAGAGGTGGCTGGAAGGACTGTTGGAAGTTGAGAGAAAAACAGGCAAATTTTGGAATTTGTAAAAAAACAGTGTGAGGTACCAACTTTGGGAGGTTATATCTTAAGATCTAGAGGGTTTTGAGAAATTTGGCTCCGATGGTTAGACAGATGGGGTGTAGAGGAAGAGAACGGTGGTCGTAGCTTGCCGGAATGCCATCGGATGAGGACGTACGGTCGCCTGGAAGTTGGCAGGAGAGCTAGGGTTTCAAGCTGGAAAAGAGAAGGGAAGAAGAAGAAGATCAAAACGACAGGAGGGTGTGTCGTTTTGACCCTAAGAGGCGCGCCCAAAACGCGCGAGAAGGCTACGTTTTAAGTTAAAATCCAGCGGCCAAAATGGCAGGGAAGCCTGCGTTTTGGGCCAAATAACGCGCCCAGCACCTAATTTCTGTAAAAGTTGCATTTTTGCCCCTGAACTTTATTTCCGTGTGCATTTTAGCCCTTCTGGGCAGTTTTGCAATTATTTTTAATTTCATATTGGTCCTTGAACTTTTAAATATTTATATTTTTGACCCAGAGACTTTATAAATTATATTTTGACCCTTCCAACCTAATTTTGACGTCCTGACTCCGTTTTTTTGACGTCAAAAATTAATTTTAAAGTCGTTTTAAGGCTGAAAATTAGAGATTAAATGTTTTATTAGAGATTTTTATTTATGAATTGATTTTAATTTATTAAAGAGTTTATTTAAAGTTTATAAATGGTTTTAATAATTATAATTATGATTAATTATAATTATTATATGATAAATAGAGATTGTTAATTATTTTTAATATGATATTAAATGATTTTAAAGTAGAAATTTTTACTGATTGAGTTTTAATTCATAGAAAATTATAAGAATTAAATTTAAAACTCAATTAAATCAGAGAATTAAATACAAAATCATGCTTCATATCATATATGGATTTCTGACTTGATTTATTGAACATTATTGCTATGTTATGTATTATAGGAGCATCGAGTTCGCGAGCAGCACGAGGTAAGCTACCCGAAGCCCAACCGAGCTCATTGCAAAGAGGTAAGTGTTAAACCCACTTACTTATATGTGTAGAGATGACATTGTGATTTTGTTAAATATGCTTTATTAAATTGTTTGGACTGGTACTGAAGCCCGATCATCTGTGATATATGAAAAATGAGATGTTATAGTTTTATTGAACTGTTTGGACCAGTACTGAAGCCTGGTCAACTAAAGTTATATGATATATGAATTATATTGTTTGTGGTTCCTGAGTTGGTACTGAAATCTGACCAGTTGAGTTATATGATTTGATATTGAATATCTATATGCGACTATAACTGGTACTGAAGCCCGGTCACATGTTTATATGAGAGATAATATTATGAAATGTATATTGCATAAATGCATTTCTATAGGATTTAATTACAGGCGTTGTGGTTATCGTAGCTAGTGTTTGCAAATTTCACCAGATGAAACTTATGGTTTCTACAAAGTGGCCTACGGGTCCTATATGATAGAAAGACCTACGGGTCCTATATGCTACAGATTGATCTTCGGATCCTTATGACCGACGGTATTCCGGATCTTACATGTTCACTGGGTCCAATCAGAGAATCTTTTACGGTGAAATTTCAGGAGCAACACTTGGTCGATAAATCACAACTAAAGAAAAACAGACATGTTATTTTGCATACTATGCTATAGAGATGATTATATATGTTAAATATTACCTGAATTCATTAATAATTGTTATGCTTTGATAAATTTCCTTATATGTTGGTTTTATATGAATGTGGTTATACTTGCTGAGTATGCGACTCACCAAAATCGCAATATATGTTTCAGGTCAGCAGTCTGAGTGAAGTATTGACACTTCACTCGTCTATGCTCAGGTCGATACAGCTGAAGCCTAGGCCTCTCTCCCTCTCACCACGTCATTTGTAAATGTTGCATATAGTTTTAGTTTATGCTTTGATATGTAAGGATAATTATATGTTTTTGGCATGTAAATATACGTTGCTATGTTTATATTGCCTTTGGATAAACAGTTGTTTATATCCATATTTTACTATATGTAAATTATATGAAAGAGTGTTTTTACAATGCAGAGGAAAGTACATTTTAAACAAAGGTAAAGTTAATAGAAATTGTTTAAAATGCTTTGCTATATGATAAGAGATGATTGATATGAACATTTTAATGATGTTAACCGGACTAATAAGAGATAGAAATATGTTATAAAAAAATGACATGTTTTATGACGTAAGAGTACAAGTAGAGGTGTTACAAGATGCGTGCGAGAAAAATGTTTACAAGTCAATGTAGAAGACAAGGCGTCGCTATGACATCTCCGTTTTGGTCATCTACATCATGGGGGTCTTAAAAAATTAGCAAAGAAGAATATGGTGTACGGATTGCCGGACATGGACTATGAGGACAAATTTTGTGAAGAATGTGTGCTTGGAAAGCAAGCAAGAACCTCGTTTCAAAAGAAGGCAGATTATCGAACTAAACATATTCTTGAATTAATTCATACCGACATATGTGGACCAATCACGCCCGAATCTTTCAGTTGTAAAAGGTACTTCATTTCTTTTATCGATGATTTCTCACGGAAAACTTGGGTTTATTTTTTGAAAGAAAAATCTGAGCCATTCGAGGTGTTCAAAAAGTTCAAAGCGATGGTGGAGAAGGCAACAGGTAAACACATTAAAGCCATATGATCTGATAAAGGTGGCGAGTATACTTCGACGGTTTTCATGGAGTATTGCGAGGAGTTAATTTATTCATATTGGAAGGCGTTGAAGTGAATCTTACGGTACATCCAAGGAACAATGTCACTCGGGTTGTTCTACACAAAAGCAGAAGATTACAAGTTGGTTGGTTATTCCGACAGCAATTGGTGCGGAGATATTGACGATCGGAAAAGTGTCGCGGGATATGTGTTCTTTATGGGAAATACTACTTTACTTGGCTTTAAAAAAAAACCGATCGTGACACTCTCAACATGTGAAGTTGAATATGTTGTAGCATCTTTGTGTGTATGTCATGCTATATGGCTTAGAAAATTGTTGAGCAAGATAGAGTTAAAACAACAAGGTGCAACTATGATTCAAGTTGACAATAAATTAGCAATTGAGTTAGCAAAGAACCCAATGAACCATGAAAGAAGTAAACACATCGATATTCGTTTTCAGTTTATCCGAGATCATGTTAAGGAAGGAAGTGTTAAATTGATGCATGTCGCAAGTTAGGATCAAGTTGTGGATATCTTCACAAAACCGCTACCGAAAATATTTTTCGACAAATTCAAGAAGATGATAGGCATGACGGATGGTAGAGGCGTTTAAGTTTATAGGGGTGTTTTGCTGAATAAACGTTAAATGCTTTATTTAGTGAGTTTTAAACTTAGAAACTAATAAGAGAATAACTGGTCAAGATTTTTTTTTGTTGTAAATGAAAGGCATATAGGTTATACATCTTTAATTAGTTTTTTATTTCTTTATGTTTGTATAATGGTTATATGAAGGCACTTTTATTTTTGTTTGAATTATGACTCAAATTAATATACAAAAGTTAAATATTTTTGTAGTTTCAATTTGAGTTGTCAATTACATATTTACAGTAATATTTTTGTAATGCTATAATTTTCTTAACATGTATGTATTTGAAGCCAATGAGATTTTGAAGAATTAAAGCTAAAGTAGAGCATGGAAGAGATTAAAAGACATCAAAATAAGAAATCAATAACAATTTACTTGATTGGAACCAAATTGTTATTAGTATTATAGTCTAGAGAGTGTTGATTGTATTCGGGATTCACTAATTATTTATTGATAATAATGCCGCTTACTAAATTTGTTGTTATTGTAGGACAAGTAATCAAAGGATGGAATGAGGGGATCAAGACAATGAAGAAGGGTGAAAATGCCATTTTTATTATTCCTCCAGAATTGGCATATGGTGATTCTGGATCTCCTCCGACAATTCCTCCTAATGGAACTCTACAATTTGATGTGGAGTTGCTATCTTGGACAAGTGTCAAGGACATCTGTGAAGATGGAGGAATTTTCAAGAAGATACTTGTTGGATACGAGAAATGGGAAACCTTGATGAAGTACTTGGTATGCAGAAGCCTTCCACTGGCTGATAATTTTGCTGCACTTTCAAGATTTTTTGTATTTATGGACCTATCAGTGATTTCTCATTATGATCTTTTAATGCAATTAAGTACGAAGCTCAGCTAGAAGATGGAACTGTCATCTCAAAGTCTGATGGAATTCAATTCACCGTGGAAGATGGTTTGTTTCTTTGCTTTCAAATGTATATCTCGTTGTGTTTCATCTATTGTTCAAGAAAGCTAATGATTAATACTTTATTGCAGGTTATTTCTGCCCTGCCATGGCAAAAGCTGTCAAAACGATGAAAAAGGGAGAGAAGGTCCTTTTAATGGTGAAGCTTCAATGTCAATTTAACTCCTTAATTTCTTCTGCTTTTCCATTTTTATCATATTTAGTATAATTCTGTATTAATGGTTAGTTGGGTTGTATACATGGATTTGGAGAGAATGAGAGGCCAACACTTGGTAATGAATGTGTTGTTTAGGGTTGTAAAAGAACCGAATCGAACTGAATAGTAATAGCTTTAATTCTAGTTCGTTTAGGGTTTAGGGTTCAAATTCGATTTGGCAACTATTAGAGAATATTCGCGAACAGTTCGATTATTATTCGATTCAAATATTCGAATTATATATATATATATATATATATATATATATATAACGACGCCATTTTGAGGATATTCGAAAAGAGTTCGCGAATAGTTATATTCGATTTGAGTTCGGTTCGTGAAATATACGAAATTGAAAATTCGGCTCGTTTAAATTTCGAATACGAATGGAATCAAATCTTTTTCAAATCGAACGTCAAATGAATCTCGAACTATTTAGTTCATTTACACTCCTAGTGTTGTTCCTCCTAATGCTACAATTGAGATCATGCTGGATTATAATTGATGTTACTAAAGATAAGAAAGTTCTGAAGAAAATCTTGAAAGATGGACAAAGGTATGAGAAGCCTAACGATGGAACTATTGTTCAAGGTAATAACATTTAATTAGGCTGTTTTCACATCTGGAAATAGATAGGTGGAACTATTGTTCCAGGTAATAACATTTAATTAGGCTGTTTCCACATACGGAAATAGATATGTGGAACTATTGTTCAAGGTAATAACATTTAATTAGGCTGTTTTCACATCAGGAAATGGATAAGTGGAATAGAATTTCTCACTACTGTTTTTCCCATTTCAGTGAAACTTATCGAGAAGTTGGATAATGAGGAGGAGTCACCATTTGAATTCAAGATAGACGAAGGTATTAATTGTCCTTTGGGACATTTATGTGATAGTTTTTTCTTCCCCTGAAGCTAATCAACATTTGCAATGGCTGGTGTGTAGAACAAGTTATAGATGGACTTGATAAAACTGTGAAGAGCATGAAGAAAGGGGAAATAGCATTGGTGACAATTCAACCAGAATATGCATTTGGTCAGTCAGAATCACGTCAATTGGCTATTGTTCCAGCAAACTCGACTGTGTACAATGAAATTGAAATGATTTCTTTTATCAAGGTCGGTGTTAAATATACTTGCTTCTCACAGTATGTTCACATGGAGCAAGATTGCTGATCAATTGATTACACGAAAAGGAATTGTGGCAAATAAACATGCAAGAAAAGATTGAAGTAGTAAGGAAAAAGAAGGAAGGGAAATGCACTATTTGATAGCATGCAAATCCAACTTGTTTTTATTGTTATTTTTGTGTTGATTTTGCATTATTTGTGCTTAAAAGTTGGTTTTAGTTAATTTATTGTTTTTGTGCTATGAAAAGTTGGATTTAGCGTGAATGGAGCGAAAAGGAGCATAATTGAAGTGTTTTGAAGAAAAATATAAACTGCTGAATTTTTCGGGATGCAAAGAGCAAGGCGGTCCAATCTCTAGCCCTAGGCGAGACTAGGCGGAAAATGAGAGACGCAATTTTTTTTAAAAGGGCTGCTGGCCCGAAATATCTTAAGGGCTATTTCTGATTGTTTTAAATCCTGGAAGACCGATTTATTATTAATTTTAGTGAGTCATGTTATTATATTAGTTGACCCTACCTTATAGGATGTATTTAAGTCAGTTTTAAGGCTTTCTATACACACTTTTTGCCATCTGACTTAGGGTTACGGGATTATATTGAGGAGCAGATGATTTTCGCAATTTCTTTCATCTTCTTCATCATGTTTTCTGTCGTAGCCATGCGTGGCTAATTCATTTTGTTCAGTTAAGGCTAAAACCAAGGTAGAAGTTTGATTTCGATTGTGAGATTACTGAACCTAATTGAATTTCTTAATCTATATTGCATTTATATTCTTTCTGTGATTTATTGGGAAAATATATCTCCTAGCGAAATTCTATTGAATGAATTAACAAGGCCCGTTGTTTTATTTGATAGCAATTTCCATAGCTATTCGATAGAATCAAATTCGTAATTGTTTGGTTAGATCAATAGAGTAGTAATTAATATAATCTGATTGGGTAGAACCTTTTGGGTTATGTTAAGGAAGAATATAATCAGATTTAAATGGATGCTCGTAGTTTCTGTTAATCTGGGTAGGGTTCTACTAGTTTTTAATACAATTAACGGTTAAATCTTTCGTCATACTTAGGATTACTAGTTAATTAGGGGTTGTTATTAGATCGTATCTTAGCAACCTATTATTACGGTAGAATAGGTTGGGTCAACGTTATTTCTGGATATAACTTATCTGTAATATGAATTAAGGAACCATTATTGAATCAATGATCAATCGAATCGAACTTCACGCTGCAGTATGCCTTAACTGAATTTGTTTCCTATCGATTCAATTTATTATTAAATTCTGTCGCTTATTTTAATTTTTCGATTAATTAATTTCTTTTCATTTTTTAATCCTCTTGTTATTTAATTGTTTTTAATTTCAAATCTAGTTATTTATGACAAGCTAGTCCCTTGGGTTCGACCCTTCTCACCTTATTTACAAGTTTTGTTTTGTAGGAATAGCAGATTTTATTTTTGGTGGATTTGGCACCTATCAAATTTTGGCGCCGTTGCCGGGGACTAGTCAACTTTATTGTTTGTTGTCTTTTTGAATGACCAGGTCTGAAAAGTTACCAATACTGTTTGAATGACTAGTTAAGACTCCGATTGAAATGTCACCTTATCGCCTAGTTTACGGCAAACCATGTCATTTTCCTGTCGAAGTGGAGCACCGAACATTTTGGGCTATTCAGCGTTACAATATGAAGTATGGAGAAGTTGTGGAAATTCAAAGTCTAGAGACTAATAAAATTTTTTAAGGTGAATGGTCATCGATTGAAGCCATTTTATGAAGGTCTTAGTGTTCCTCAATCGGAGAATTTGAAGCTCGAAGAACAGGGAGAGTGCAACTGATGAGCTCACTCGGAAA
Source organism: Croton setiger (assembly GCA_948099555.1). Lineage (NCBI taxonomy): Eukaryota > Viridiplantae > Streptophyta > Magnoliopsida > Malpighiales > Euphorbiaceae > Croton > Croton setiger. Next base: position 14,788 of record CANUEY010547343.1, read on the forward strand.
CATCTAGCCGGAGACGTTAAAATCAAGCGCTCACTGGGAGGCAACCCAGTATTTAGTTTCTACTTAGTTTTTTCTTTATATGGATTTTCTTTATTTTTCCTTAATTTTTCAAAAAAAAATTGCATGAATATTGTCGTCCCTAACCTGATAGTCTGGCCCGAACTAGATCCACTCCCAAACCAACACCTACAACACTGCAGCACATCAACAGCTGCTAAAGAAAGTAAGGCAGCAACTCATTAAGCAACTATAGACAAGTAAGCAAGTGTGGGGAGGACTATTTACAGAATTTTTGGAGCAAAAACAAGGCAGTATCCACAACTCTCACTCTTTTTAATTTTGTTGCTTATAAGTTTCCCTTGATTGTTTGGTTGTATTTGTCCACATTGAGGATAATGTGTGATATAAGTGTGGGAGAGGATTTAAAATTGGTCTTTTTACTGAGATTTTTGAGCTTACTGTTGATTGTTTGATTGCTATGCCTCATAGCTCCTTATTGTCAGTTTTTACACCTTTAGTTATGACATTTGATAAGTTTTTCTGAGTATTCCTGTTGGTATTACAGTTGCTGCCATATGTTTAATTTTTGATAAAAACTTGAGACTTTTATACTGACTTAGTTGAGTTACTTAGACACTTATTCCAATTTAATTTTTGAGTAATATTTTTGCATGTTTGATGTGTTGGAATGATTTTGGAATTACTCAATTAGGTTTATTTGTGTCTTTAAACATTATTTGGAACTCTTAGGAAGTCTAGAGAGGAGAACTTTGCCTTTGGAACTTAGTTTGACCGTTGTGAGAACCTAAGACAATAAGACTTAGCGAGCGGAAACCATACTTGAAATTGACCGTCATCGCACTCGTGTATCTCAATTTAAATTGTTTACACTTTGAATTCTAAAATTGGTTTTTCAAAACTTAGTTTCTTTCGACATGTGTTTTTTAGAGCAATTTTCGAAGCAAAAATTTTAGGATAGCTTCCGAACACTAGAACTTTCTTCTACGTTCCTTTGAGGTGAAATCTTAGGTGAGTCTTGACTTTGAAAATGATCTAGGCGTTCTTTGGCCGATTCACTAATCCTTTTTACATTTTCACACCTTGACATTACCGTTCTTTTTACCCCTTCTAGCCTACGAAGTATGCTAAATGCGTACTCTTCATAGCCCATAATATAACCATATAACCCAAAAAGCTGTTTGCCTACCACCCTTAAACAAGAAAATTTGTCTTTTTGATTATTGTTGTGCATGTGTAAGTTATTACGATTTGGCGTAAAATGCATTTTTGCTAATATTATTATTTTTGAACTTAGTTTTTTAGAATAAATAGTCTATATGGCTTGTGTGATTTGTAATTAATTATGTAAATTTTAGTTTCCTATTAAAAAAATTGATGAAGTTATATTAATTGCGAAGTTTCAGGACAAAAATCTTTTTGTGCTGAAAAAAAGAAAAAAAAAAGAAAAGAAGAATAAAAAAAGCAGCATAATAATAATAAAAAAAGAAAAAAAACAGCTGCAATTTTCTTTATAGAGCTGCATGTTTGGTTTAGTATTGTTTCTTTATTGAGAGTTGAATTAATCGCCACCTAAGCACTAAAGGTAATTACATTGTGCATCGCTCTTTTGCAGTTAAATGTAAAGATTTATTTTCTTGTTATTCTCTAGTCTTACATTATCCCTTCTTTTGTTACCATCACTTTAGCCTAACCCATATTAAAGACCTAATGATCCTTAGTTGAGACATATCCTACATTAGTGGAGAGGGAACTGCAATGAGACCCTATGGTTGTTCATTAATTGATTTTCTTGAAGCTATAAAAATGTATTTTATATGCTTTGATTATTGCCCGATAAAGCATTTGTTGATTCAAATTTCGTATGTGCGCGTGAGTGTTTTAAGAATTCTTAGTGTAACCTTCTTCGACTGAGTTCACGATGATGGAATGATTTTGACAGTTTGGTATCCAATTGCGATGTTGAGTTGTTTGCGGTTTTTGCATATGTTGAATTGAGTTTTGTTTTGAAGTTGTGGTCTCTTATATGGATTAGATTTCGAGTTCTAAGTCATACTAGAAGACAAGTATGGGATAAGTGTGGGGAAATTTGATAGCATGCAAATCCAACTTGTTTTTATTGTTATTTTTGTGTTGATTTTGCGTTATTTGTGCTTAAAAGTGTGGTTTTAGTTAATTTATTGTTTTTGTGCTATGAAAAGTTGGATTTAGAGTGAATGGAGCAAAAAGGAGCATAATTGAAGTGTTTTGAAGAAAAATATAAACTGCTGAATTTTTCAGGATGCAAAGAGCAAGGTGGTCTGATCTCTAGTCGTGGGCGAGACTAAGCGGAAAATGAGACACGCAATTTGTTTTAAAAGGGTTGCTGGCCCGAATATCTTAAGGGCTATTTCTGCTCGTTTTAAAGCCTGGAAGACCGATTTATTATTAATTTTAGTGGGTCATGTTATTATATTAGTTGATCTTAACTTTTGGGATGTATTTAAGTCAGTTTTAAGGCTTTTTATACACACTTTTTGCCATCTGACTTAGGGTTACGGGATTATATTGAGGAGCAGCTGATTTTCGTAATTTCTTTCATCTTCTTCATCATGTTTTCTGTCGTAGTCATACGTGGCTAATTTCTTTTGTTTAGTTAAGACTAAAATTGTGACACCCCCGACCTAAGTCCTACGTCATTTTGACGTCATTACATGCATTTTGTGCATTTTTGATTAAAATGCATTATAGTTTGATATGATATATGACATGAAAATGAATTAAATGATTTGAAAATGGCAATATATGAATTAG
>CANUEY010547403.1:0-76556 GCA_948099555.1 Croton setiger
TGTGGCGGTTTATTTTCAAAATGGATAATGGATTTAAATCTAATTGTTGCATCTCATTGCTGATTTTTATGTTTGTGAGGTTTGTAGGTCCTGACCTTTAGTTTTTAACTTTCATGGCATTGGAACAGCTGAAACGGTTATATACAGAATTTTTTACTATATTAATAGATCGGGAACTGGTCGCCTTACTCTAAGGGAGTTGAAGCGTGGGAATCTAATTGCTGCAATGCAGCATGTAGACGAGGAGGAAGACATTAATAAAGTTCTAAGGTATGCCTGCTGGATGAAGATTGTATTGTTTATTGAACTCTAGGTGCTAGGAGTTTTTGAAAATACATGCTTTTATTTTTTCTTATTTAGCAAATGTTATTGGCCAATCAGACCTTGTTGCTGAGGAATGTGGGGGCAGATAAAATGGTTCTCTCTGGTCTGACCTGATATACCTTTGATAAAAAAGGAAGATATATTGCTTCTTTGATAAAAACTTGTCAAAAATTCATTGTTACATATTGACTATTATTTCCTATGGTAATTATCAGTACATTTAATTTATTTGTTATTTTTTCTGAAACTGTTCCTACTAAATTTTCTGAACTAACCTTATTTCTTCCTTTTTATTTCTCCCTCTTCAATTCAGGTACTTCTCATATGAGCATTTCTATGTAATATACTGCAAATTTTGGGAGCTCGATACAGATCATGATTTTTTTATCGACAAAGAGAACCTTATCAGATATGGTAACCATGCTCTTACATACCGGATTGTTGATAGAATTTTTTCTCAGGTTCGCATCTGCATCATGTCGCTTGGTATATGCTACTGTTTCTATTAAGTGACAGAATAAGCTTTCAAAAAAAAAAAGGGAAAAATAAAATATTTTGTTCAATTAATTAATGCTTGAACCTTATTTCAGATACCAAGGAAATTTACTAGCAAAGTTGAGGGGAAGATGGGTTATGAAGACTTTGTTTACTTCATACTGTCAGAAGAGGATAAATCTTCTGAGCCTGGCCTAGAGTATTGGTATTATTTTGTTTCTTCTTATCATAGCATAATTAAGAAACATTCAGCACCATGGAGTCTCTGATTGATATTTGGCCAGATAAAGTAAGTTGGTAAAGCAAAATGGCAATTTTTGTCAATCTATGTTCATTGAGTAGGGATTTGATGTCAGCAACTTTTCCCCCTTGTTTGCTCCAAAGAAATGCAGCCATGTTGAAACCTCAATTTCCTATTTATGGAGAACATTATATTGTTTATTTGTTATTTATGTTATCATGTCCTGGAACCAACCAGAATGCTTGGTTCAGGTTCAAGTGCATTGACATGGATGGGAATGGACTCCTCACAAAAAATGAAATGCAGTTCTTTTATGAAGAACAATTGCACAGGATGGAATGCATGGCCCAAGAACCTGTCCTCTTTGAAGATATATTGTGCCAAATGATTGACATGATTGGACCGCAGGTTGGTCCTGGGGTGTTGTTAATTACATATTTTAACATGCGTTTTCATTTTTTTTAGTTTAGCTACATTGTTTCTGTATGCCCAATAACCATTTGTGGTTGTTGTTACAGAATGAGGGCTACATCACGCTACGTGATATGAAAGGTTCCAAGCTAGCTGCTCATGTTTTCAACATTCTTTTCAATCTCAACAGGTTCATTGCTTTTGAAAGTCGTGATCCTTTCCTTATCCGTCAGGTAGTCTCAAGTTCAGACTTGCTGATGCTGCCCCTCTAGAACATGAGAGTTTTGTTTTTGTGGTCTTTTTTTTGGTTTCTGGTTTGCTGATTACTTGATTGTTATGTCAGGAACGTGAGAATCCAACTTTGACAGAGTGGGATCGTTTTGCACATAGAGAATATATAAGGCTTTCAATGGAAGAAGATGGTGAAGATGCTTCAAATGGAAGTGTAGATATATGGGATGAATCTTTTGAGGCTCCTTTTTGAAATTTGCACGGTATGTACCGCAAAGGTAGCTTTTAATTTAGCAGGACTGCATATATGCTAGATGTGCTATCCCAATATTGTTTTGGAAGATTGAAGCTACATTGTTTCACCATCACATCAATTGGTAGAATTACTTTCATTATGGTTGGTACTGCATGACAAATTGTATAGATTTTGCCATGCTAGCATCTGGATTCTAAGGATAACTAGATCAGTAATCTACAACCCCTGAAAATAGAAAAATAGTCTTCCTATTCATACATTTTGCATAATACAGTAGTCATTTGTACATGCAAATTTCCTTAATCACTTGCATTAAATGTTTTCACCAGGAACCATGATGCTTGCATAATGTTTGAATATTCTGGAAATTTTGGATTTGTGTTTGCTTGAGCATATTCGTTTCAACTCACATAATGAGCTGGAGAGCAATACTATAGCATCTTATCTAGCTTTCGATGGAATTGGTAAGCCTTTTTTTCTTAATCAAAGAATGGAATTGGTAATCCATCATTTTGGACGTTTGATGATAACATGTTGCAATGGAATGAAATTTTTAAGGGCTTTCACTCGTTTAGCCAAGCTATTGGCTTTTGTGCCATATAATCACACTCACAGTACATCAGTTATTTATTGCCTAGAAAATATTGATGTGCCTTGTGTTCTAAGCATTTTCCAATAAACATACAAACTGTTTGTTTCTGTTTCATTTTTGAAAGAACAACTGTAAATATGTCATGGGTGAACTGAAACTTGTATTCACATCATTATGTCTGGATCAAATCCACGATAAACTCTTTTTTTTAATCATCTTTTAGAAGAAAATGTTTTGTATCATTGAATGATATATGAAAGATTCTATATTTTCTTCAAAGTATTATATGACATTTTTGGTTACTTGAAGGCTTTTATGGAGCGTTTGCATAAAGAAGCGATATTGCTCCTGCGTAATAATGGGAGTGCATCATAATACCAAAATCTGTCCCCACTGTAGTTGGTGTTCCAGCATTTTTGCAGGCGAAGTGGGGTGCTTTTACAGTTGTGTTAGATAAAGCTTCTTGTTAAGAGGTGCAAGACGGCAAAGAAAAGTAGAGGCAATTGATGCCTGAGTTTTCATTTTCTTTTCCTCCACACTAAATTTGCTCACAATAATGCGAATATGGGCAAAAATTTTGATTGTAAAAATAATTTTGTTGTTTTTCTAGTTGCAAAATTTTCCTTTCCATTTTCATCTTGTAGGATTTCTATATTCTTATTCTTTTTAGCCAATTTATATCACTTTATGATGAGTCAAACTATTCTATTGCTAGCATTTACAAAGGGGGAAATAACTTATACTTTTGCTTATTTAGCCCACACACTGCCAAAGGTAGGTTATATGTGTGGGCGGACGAAAAAAAAAAAAATATATATATATATATATATATATATATATATAATAGGAAATTATGTTTATTCTCTAATATTAAGAATATGATAAATAGTCAGTAATTGTTTATATATCAACAATACATTTGGGATTTTATTTTTAGAGTAAATTTTGCTAATTATCATAGCAATCATATTTATGTAATTTACTCGATAAGTGTTTCAATTTTTATTTTCATAAGGATTAGGATTAAAAATAGTAGTTATTATATTAAAAATATAATATTTATTTATTGAATAACTAATATATTTATTCAGTTTATAAAATTTATTATCTATTAATATTTTAAGTGTATAAAAGAAAATAAAATAAGTTATGAATCATTTACTAAAATTTGATGATAAATTGGATGATAAATGACTAATAAGTAGTAAACTTATTTATTTGAGAAAAATAAAATAAGGAAAAACACATTTTAATAGAGTTAAATATGAATAAATAGATTAGATTCTAAAGAAAAGAAAAAAATATGAATAAATTGATTTCGTTTTGAAAATACATGAGGTGATCAAACTATTTCTGCCTAAAGCTGTAAAATAATAAGCAGCATGTTACTGCTTATTTTTTAATTTGCTTATAAAAAGAAAATAAGTTTTGAAAAACAAATCATGAGTGCTTATAATTTAAAAACTGATTATAGAACGGTAAACATCCTTAATAACTTAATGAGAAAAGGGAAAAAAGAAACAACCTCACTGTAAATGCAATCCGATACAGAGAAGCCATTAGAGGCAACTTTAAACCTGAATTTACTAACCTGCTATGTTGTAGGAATTGGCTGCCATTTTAGGACCTTCCACAACATATTTAATTTATTCATTTATGCGATATTAATTTTACATCCACCTTTTACTGAAAAAAAAAAAAAAATCTATCCGTTTGAGATAAATTATGAATGTATTACTGCAAAATAATTTATAAAGGAAATTTTTTTTTTCAATTAATATATAATGAACCAAAAATTAAAATATTCAATTTACTATTGTTGCATTATGGAAAGTATATAGAGTGAAGCATAATAATACACACACACGTGACCGTGAAATCTGATTATGGTAGTTAATTAATGTTTAAGATTTTATTTCTTTTTAAGGAATGATTATGATTTATTGCTTGGTCTGTACATCAAAGAAACAACTCAAAATAATTCTTTTTCTGATTTTAACCATTTTTAGAAAATTTAATTTTATCTATTTGCTTACGTATGAGTACAGAATAAGCTGATGTACAATTAGTACAAATGTATATTTCCATATCTACTTGTAGCTGTTGCTGTTATTGCTAATTACTGTTATTAACAGATAAAAATTTCCTAAATTTTGCTTTTATTATATTGTTATTATCATTATTTAATTACTTTATATTAAATTTTACTTTCATTTTAGGAAGAATATCTTATAAGTGGATACTATTTTTAAATTAATTGTTAGTAGTATTTTCATTTCTTTTCCATTTTTTGGTACATGAGAATTCATTGCTTGTAAAAGAAGTTAGTCAAACATTGGCTGTTTTTAAAAATTTAATATACCTAAATTAAGAAAAAAATAAATAGAAATTTCTTAAAACTTTTTTTCCACATTTGCTGCAAAAAAGCTATTGCAATTTTTTTAAATTGGAGGTTAATCATATAAAAAAAGAAAATTAAAATTATATTAAGATTATTATTATAGACAAACTAGAATTTTGAAGTTTCTTATAATGCTCATATTATCATCTATATAATATTTACTATTATAGGTAGATTTTTTTAAGAGTTAAGAATCTGGTGTTGTCCTTTCCAAATAAGCCTACTTTCATTATCAACCTTCCAAAATTAGCTGCCCCCATTCTGTCTTTTAATGAAAAAAGATTAATGAGCATTAAATTTGTGAAATCAGTATTAACAATTAAAAATATTTCTCTTTTTCTTAATTATTTTTCTGTAAAGTAGAAGATTACTCTTACATCCTAATTAGCAAACATTTTAATTAATAAATTGCTCATTGTATATTATTAATATATTGATAATCATACATAGTATATATAAAACCCTAATTTTGGTAACCAAATTTATGGTATTGTGCCTATAAATTATTACTCTTTAGGACACAAACATATCTTTCCTCTCTTTTCTTTCCTTCCCCTTGAAATTATTTTCATTAATTCTTCAAAAAAAAATTAATTAATGGCTGGGTGTGGGTGGAATTTGACCCATATACCTAAAAGGTCTTATAATAGTCCTCCAAGAATTGCATGTAGAATATGTAACCATGTGTTTTTGAGCACACAATCTCTTATAGAACATATTGAATCTCATCACATGTCATCAGAAGAAGAATCTGCCGCCGCCAGAAGGCTGCTGCCGCCGCTGCCACCGTCGCCAGTTGGGCTAAACCTTATATCCTACCAAAGAAACAATTCTTTAACCCAACTGAATCTTTCATCACCAACTTCTTTAACATTTCATCACCCTAGTAGCTATAATTTGGCATTCCAGGAAAGAAATAGTAACAATAATTTAAATCCCATTTACATGTCTCCAAGGCCAATCATACAAGCTCAATTTTCAGCGAAGATGAACAACTATGCTATGCCTTCGTCTCTAGCAACCTCTAAGAAGAAGATGATGATAATGGCGGAGCAGGTTGGTAGTGATTGCACAAAGCCATTTCTTCAACAGCTAGAGAAGCCCTTTACGACCTTTAAGGCTGTCAATAATAACAGGAACAGATCTGATTTGGACATGTTGGACTTGACTTTGAAGCTTTAGGAATATTTGTTTATTTGGGGTTTATGCCAAAACCCTACTTCATTTAGCGTTTTAATTAATTAATTAGGGTGTTCTTTAAGTTTTTAAATATTTTGTTGAAAAATAGTTGTACTAGTATTTTGTAATAGAAGATTAAATTATTAATCTTTGCAAGTATAAGTGGGCCAATTTATGGAATTTTTTTAAAGGAAAATTTATGGAATTTATTATAGTCTAATTTATTAAAGATTAAAATCTAGCTAACCAAGAGTTGGTTTATTAATTTTTAAGATAGAAGTGGATAGTGGTAGGCATGGGAATAAAATTTTATTGAAATAAATAGGCTAAACACTTAATCTTTCTCATACTCCATTCCCTTACTTAACACACAACACAAAATAAATCTTTTAATCTATTTTTGTCACTGCATTTTCTTTCAATCATAAAATAAAGTAATTAATTAATATCCAAACACGAAAATAATTAATTAACTCAATTTTTTTTTAAATTTAGTTAAGAAAGAAGTTCTCCTACAATATCTATGCTACAAATATGGTCAACCATACAGTAACCTTATTATTTCCATCCCTATATCTGTTTAAGAAATTGCATTTGTAAGCATATTTTTACTCTAAACTTAGGATATCATTTTGAATAAAAAAAAATTATATCAATAACCTCTTAATTAATAATTATGGGAACTTTGTTGTTAAACCAGATCAAGAGGCAAGCAGGTTCTTTTCTACAAGAGAAATACAAAATTGCAAGGTTGGCTTTAACTGATGTTAGTCCAATTGAATTGTAAGTATTAATTTTCCTCTATATTATAGTTGTCTGCAAGTGTTTTTTATTATTATTATTAATTAGTAAAAGGGATCTTTAGTTTTTTAGTTTAATTTGGTTTCTTCTCTACATGGTTGCATTAGTTTATTTTAAATTTTTCTTATATTAAAAAAAATAATACTAATATATATGTGAAGGTTAGCTGAGGAAGCAACAAACAATGATCCATGGGGTCCTGATGCTAAAACCATGACTAGAATAGCTGAAGCATCTTATGAGTTAGATGATTATTGGAGGATTGTTGACATTCTTCACAGAAGGTAATTAATTAATTAGTTAACTAATTGTTTCTTGATTCTAATTACATTTCTATATATGAAACAAAAATCGCAGGTTGGAAAATATTGATTGGAAGCAGTGGAGGCAAAGTTACAAATCACTTGTTCTTCTAGAGTTTCTACTAACGCATGGTCCTGAAGAAATTGCACAAGAATTTCAATGTCAAAGCTATATTATCTTCGAGCTTGGAACATTTAAATACATAGATAATAAAGGGTAATTACTAAATTAAATATCTATAATCACTCCATTAATTATATAATTAAAATCACAATAGTATAGTACAATTCTTATAATTAAAAATTTTTGCAGTGTTGATTGGGGAACTAACATGCAAAGGAGATCGGATCACATATTAAAACTACTAGATGGAGGATACATATTAAAGCAAGAACGTTTAAAAGCTCTGAAAATAACAAAAGAAATTCATGGATTTGGAAGTTCATCATCTCCTGTTTCACCTTCATCATCAACTTCTGAATCATCCGCTTTTGGTTCATCTTCATTTACAAGCTCCACGTTAAGTGATGCATTACTATTAATAAAAGAAGAAGAAGATGAAGAGATTGAAAATCCTAATTCTCTAGAAGGTCTATTCCTTCAAGAAATGAAGGATAATGATACTGAGAATAATAAAGATTTGGAAGGATTGCATGTGTGGGATTGTCCGCCGATTCAAGAAACGGGTTCGTTGTTGAATGGTGTAGAGAAGAAGACGGAACATCAAGAAAGTTTGGTAAAAGGAATTTGCTTGAAACTTGGAGGTGGTAGCAGTCCTAGAAAAAATTATGGTGCTCTGAATAAAGAATTTCTTAGAAGCATTTCTGATGTGGGGAAGCTCATAAAGAAAAAATATGATCGCCAATTTTCTTTGGGTTATTAAATACTAACACAGGATTAATATGAGTTAAGAAACTATAAAATCTTTTTTGGGTTTGGTTATAGTTTCTGTTCTCCCCAATTTTGTAATGAAATTAGTTGTTTTTTAACATGACAAACTAAGAGAGAGTATAAAGTAAATGTTGATTATAATTAAGATCCATCTTGCTGTGATGCAATTGAATAATTTATCAATCTCAAGAAGACTTGACTTTCTTGCCTATTCAAAAATGGAATTTGCTTGCAACTGATCATGACAATTTGGAATTTCATGTGGTTGTATTGGATTGTAATTTTTAAAAAGTTTTAGAAGATGGATTAGGAGATAAGCTAATGTATATAATAAACTTTGAGCTCATCTTTCATTGGACTTTTCAGAAAAATGGCAATTAAGCTTTAGAATTTAATTCATTCATCAGTATTGGATGGAAACTTATCTTAGTTCATGAATCATGGTTAAGTAGCATTCTTGTAGGCTTGTAGCGTCTGCACATCGGCCGAGATATATACAAAAACAGCTTTTATAAATCAAAAAACTAACGATAGTAAAATTAATCACCAAAACGGATCGTTATGTTTCATTTCAAACAGAAGGACAGTTTATATTTTATTTTCCCTCACGCTCTTCATCTCCTTCTTCGCCTTATTTCTTCAATCCAAATGGAAACCCATCGGAACTGCGGAATGAAAAAGACAAAAAAATAGGAAACCCAGAAATATGGTAATCTCCAGGATAGCTCGAAACTGCAGCCTGCAAGCTGTGGCAATCTAATTCCATACCACTGGGAATTTGTAAAAGAAATCAAAAAACTTGCATTTTTGTACTCGAGAAAACAAGGGTTAATATGTTCACCTAAGCTACCACTTTTAATTCTAGCAATGAAAATTTTCTGCATTTCACTGTTACGCAATTGCAGCGTCAACATTTAAATATACTACTCCAAATTGTGTTGTCTATAACAATAAATACAGGAAAGTGAACATGCCTCGCAAAATGTGCCGTTTGAAAGAGATTTTATATATAATGGTTTCTACCTGATTAATTTGGCACCACAGAATTGTAATGCTCCCCAAGACCAAATGCGTGTTTGTGGAATGACAACAATATGCTTCCATTTGGTGAACCAGAAGAACCATCTGCTTTGTACTCTTTCCCCATCTCCACATCAGGGAATGATCCTGAAAATACCTTTATAGATTTCTTCAGACAGTGAGTTAAAGCGCCCAGCTCCAGTTGTCCGCCCCATGCCGATGTAGACTCAACTTCTTTACAGTAATTTTCAAATATATCTGTTATTGATTTATCAGAATCTTCTTCTATTGTATTTTCTGACAGGAAAAAGGGAAGGAACTCTGATGCATGTTCTCTCATGTAAGCTGCTACCATTTTGCGAAGGTCTTGGAAATTATAGGGAGACGAACCTCCTGAGAGGAGGGCTAGCTGATCTTCAATGGCTCGGTATAGGCAGTGCCCATCTGGCTTTATTTCATTAACTGTCAAACCAAGAGGTTCAAGCTTTTCCTTCAATTTCTCGTTTTCAATCATTCGATCACTTACAATATTGCTCTGCTCTTCTTGAATTCTATGCTCTCTTTCTGCCTCTTGCTGAGCTCTTTTCCCCCGCCTCTTTGCACTCTTGCTGACCCTGGCAGGTTCTGATTCATTGGTTACAGAAACACCAGCTATGGCCTTCACCAAAGTGTCAAGATTATTTTTCTCATTTCTGTTGCTGTTGCTATATCCTAATGAAGCAAGTTCTTGAGCATGCTTTGCTTTTAGCTTACTCGAAAGGTCAGATATCTGCTCTTCGACCTGTTTCTTCTTGGCTTTCTGTTCAGCCTTGCTCCCTTTTGCTGCAGCCTTCTTCAGTTCAATTTCTTTGTTCTGCAACTGAGCTATCTCCTTCCTGTATGCAATTTTTTTTTTTTGAAAAAACACAGGCCTCAATAAAGATCTATTTGAATTGAACAGATAATAGAAACAAAACAAAAACTAAGAGACCTCTATGGAAGGTTAAGAAAGCACAAACCTTGTAGAACATCCACAAACAACAGTCATTTTGTTTTGTTTGGTTTAAATTCATGTTGCAGAAGTTGGTGATAATAAGAGATAAGGACAACGTAGATTGTACGGCATGTCTTACTTAGGCTTTCACATGCCATGGTACGCAAAATGTGATACATTGGTTGTAGAGGGTTCCAAGAGAGAATAAGGTAGACCTAAAAACACGTGGAGGCAATTATTGCTAGAATTTACAACATAGATATTACTGAGAACTTAGCAGCAGAAGAAAGACCCGAATAGAGGCATAGGATCTCCATGTGATAGACCTGACATAAATTGATTTTATTTATCTCTTCCCTTTTTTGTTTGTTTATCATTTATTATTTACATGGCATGCTTCAGCTAACTGATCTATCAATGGAGGATCCACATAGCCAACCGCAACTTGTTGGGACTAAAGCTTTTTTGTTGTTGGGACTAAAGCAGCAAGGTATTTTTAATAAAACAGCAGCACAAGCTTAGCTGCAGATATGAAATACTGGAGGAGAGTATGCTCTAAGAGACAAAAGTTTCTAAAGGCTGAAACGTTCCAAATAACCAGAGCAGGCAGCAGGAACACAAACCTTCCAAGTAAACCAGAAATTGAGCAGGCAGCAGGAAGACATGAGTCACAGTATAAGAAAAACCAAAGGGCAAGCCAAACGCACAATCATTCAACACATTGCAGATAAAGAACATGAGCAGAGTTCCCAGATGTTGTTAATCAGGAAAAACGCAAACTTCCTGGTAAAGTGGAGGCTGAGCAACATTAGGACAATGCAATCAAGTGACGCGAAAGAGTTGGCCACACAGTTGTGTTCACAAATGGTCAGAATGTTTCAGGAGATCTATTGCCCGACTATACCAAGGAATATCATCAGAATTCTCTTGAAAATTAAAGAATTACGTAATTATCAAGGAGTAGTGAGATTATAGACCATAGAACCACATCAATTCAGACAAAGAAGGCTGTTCATATAATAAGGTGAAGATGCAATTATTACGCAAATTGAAAACGAAAATTTCACCTGTGTCTAGATAGGATATCATCTCGAGTTTCTTGATTCATTTGAGATGCATTTTCTTGAATGTCTCTACAAGGGTTCTTCTCTATCTCTTGTGGATCCATCACTGGAAAACCTGAATCAATGAAGCAATAACTCAAGGCACGCATACATCCCAAAACTACCATGTCTGAAAAGGAGGCAAATGTCCAAAAGTAGAACCCTATAAACTAAGGAATAAGGCACTTCAAAAATTTATGTATGATGATAATATTCTTAGTCTAAATTAAGCTGCCAAGATTATGTAAATAGATCACTGAATTGTCTTTTACTTCAACTTCTTAGTGCCATCATGCTGCTGCCTTTCATGGGCCATAGATTCTATCTACATAACAGCAATTAAATTGTTATCACTCATAATGCCTACCTATCGCAATGTTGGCAAGACAGGAAAAACCACCTGAATTTACCCAAGCGTTGATCCAACGAAAGAAAAGGAAAGAAATTAGTTGAAATTCATGTGTCAAAGCAATAAGACCACAAACGACCAATCTACTAACTTCAAGAAGAAAAACCAATAAAAATCATATATTTTATAATTTAAGAGACGAGAAGAGGGGAAGAGTGGTACGGAATCGAAAAGGCTGGCTGTAGAAGCGAGAGTTAGGATGACAAAGAGAGATCGTTGCGATAGATTTTTAATCATTGGCAGCAGAAGCACGAAGGTGAAGAGACTGAGAAATAATTGGAAAAAAAAAAAAAAAAGCTGCTCTAAAATTAAATCATTAAAAGAAAAGAAAATTTACAATTTTATCATTTAGCTTAAAATCTCAACCCCATTTACTCAAAACCCACGGAATATTATCAGTTTGATGTGTGTGTATTGAAATCAAAACACTAAACAAGTAACAGAACACAAAAAGTGGTTTCTCGCGAACTGAATATTATCAGTTTGATAAACATTACACAATAAAGAATAAAGCATTTGATTTTGATGGCAAAAACTGAAAATCAAGAAAAGAGCAACATTTTACAATTTACAGAAATCAAAATCAACGTATTGAAATAAAAAACAGACCGCAGCCAGCCATTACAGAAACGTGGCTGTGGTGGAGGGCTGGACTGCTGGTGGTGGTGAATGGTGCGGCGAGAGGGAAGAAAGGAAACAAAGAAGAGAATGCGTACTGACTCTGTTAGGTTTCCCGTTTTTCTTTTCTCATTTTTTTAAATTTATTTTTATTACTTTTGAGTCAAACGACGACGTAGGGTTGATAGAAACTTTTAAATTAATTAAATTAAATATTATATTTTTTTCCGTTAAACTGCAAACCGCGATTGCATCAACGAATCGCATATGTGGTTGCGAACAATGCAAGGGTGGTGCTGTCCAAGCAATTGGAGACCACTCCTTAAAAGTTTTGCTTCGAAACACCAGACAAGGACACGTCCATAGCAACTTTAAATATACGACCATTCCTCGGAACAAACCCATTGCGGCTACCAAGACCTCGCACGATTACGATCACGTAACAAATGCAAAGAGGATTGGGCAAATGAAGAACACGCATCACACAAATTTGAACTAGCCAAAGCCCTTGAAGCTTGGAGGTGGCAGTAATTTTTTAGAATCAGAATAAAGAATTTTTTAGAATCATTTTCGATGTGGGAAAACTCATAAAGAAAAAATATGATCGTCATTTTTCTATGGGTTACTAAATACTAACACAGAATTAATACAGTTTTTATTTTTTGCCATAATGAATTAAGATTACAATGTACATGTTGATTATAATTACTGGTGTGATTAGTTATATGTGATACAAATAATCTAAAATATTATTAAGGCCTCAGGAGAGATAATATTTGGATGGGTATACGGCCGCTTTTCGTGCTTGTTCAAAAATAAAAAAGAAAAAAGAGGAAAACTTGATATTTTGAAAATTTTAAAAACCAATAATGCAATTTGCTTGCTTACTTTTCATGACAATTTGGAATTTGGTTTGGTAATTTAAACGGTATTTAATTATCATATGGATTAATTGTCTAAAAAAACAAGCAATTAAGCTTTAGAATTTAATTCATTAGTTTTTTTTCTGATACAAGGATGAGAAGAAAATTTTTCTCTTGTTCATGAATCATGGTTAAGTATGATTTGTGGACCCATTGTAGGCTTGTAGCGTCTATAAACTTTGATGATTTGGTCCAGATCCAAGGATAGTAGGTACCAGGCCCGGTCCATTCTACTGCGGAACTTAAGCAGCTATATGAGTTGACTAAATTTGAGACATTAGTACTCTATTAAAATTTGTTCATTTTTTTCAAAGGAAAAAAGTAGATTGGTTTAGTTGGAGTTTAAACTTATGTGGTGTTTGTTTGTCTATCGAACTGAATAAATATATGACTAGAACAAGCAAGGAAACTCTTGCATTCATCTACTAAAAAATCAAATGAAGAAAAGTCACCACCTTCTTTCTACCTAAACTTAGAGCTATCCTAACACCTTCCTAAGCTTCATATGATCATAATGATTAAGGTTTGTTGTATAGTTACTAGAGAAGGTCCGTCCAAAATGCAGAGAAATATAAACTTATAAAAAAGCAAACTAACTATGGCTTTTTAGCCTTTAGTTTGAATAATTATTAATTAATAAACGAATTGAAAGAGTTGGATGGAGATGGAACTGGAACCAATAACCAAATGGGACAAAAGGTAGGTAAAAGAGGCCCAACAACACCCATGCAATTAGCCCTACTTATAAAAATAGGCCTTTTTTTAACATTATTCGTTAGGGGTAACCCAAATACCACTCAAACCATAGTCAACAACCAATCCACCATCCAATCTATTGCTTACAATATTTGGATTCCAATATAATTAATTAATCCTGTCCAGAATTTCAAGCTCACTTGGACCTACTTTGCATTTTCTTTTAGGAAATTTTGATTTATACATATATAAAAGAGGAGAGGAATCCAAGTTTTTTGTTTTACAAAATTAATTAAACAAAGAAGGCAGAAATAAAATAGATGTTGTTTTATGATTCTACGTACCACATGATAATGATAATGTATTTACTATTAAACTATACAATAAATATGGATGCAATTAGTTTGGTTTGAAGTTGTGAACTCACAGTTCTTTTAACTTTGATTTGAACTACGGGACAGTTTAAAATATAGAAAAAATAAAATGTAGAACTCAGAAAGTAAGACTAAATTTTTTAATTTTTTTTTTAATTAATCAATCACAATGCATTTAAGTTGATATCTATTTTATGCTTCTGTTTAGTCAAATTAATTTATTGGTAAAGAAAGTAAAAGGATAGAAAAAAGATGTAAGAAAAATTATGCATAAATGAATTAATTACAAGGGACAATTGGGTGTGCAGTGCACCCAATAATTTATGCAATCTCTTTAATAATAATAATAATTTATCCAATCATTGACAGCACAAGAATCATATATTGCATCATAACATTCCTGCACAAGGTTAGGCAAACGAGGTCATTTTAACTTTTTTTTTTAAATTTTTACACATGACATTTTTTTAAAATTGCTAAAAAATTTTCAGAAAAACCACTTTTTTTTTTCCTAATCACATAATAACACGTACTGTAATGTATTAGTTTTTTCTTTATGAAAAAAGCTAAAATGTTTTTAATTTTAACTGTTTAAATTCAAATTTATGATATTCAAATATATTCTGACCACTTCTTCTAGAAACTAAGTACTTAATAAATTAGCATCAATTGGAATCCATAGCTTGAAAGTGTTGCTAATTAATTATTTATACGTATCATATCGTATCATAGTGTAGTTAAGGTATTTAAGCCGAAGCTAAGGTATTTAAGCCGAAACTAAGCTACTCTATTTATTGGTTTTGTTGTCATTTATACTCTATATCACCTACAAGGTATTCAAATATGTGCTTCTTTTTTTAGTTATAATAATAAAAATTATTTAAATTTCATCATGAAATAGTTTTTGTTTAGTATGACTTGTAGCAAATTACTCCATTCTACTAAATAATCACTTGAGAAGGTAATGTGTCCTAATTAAGAGTTTAGATTAGGGAAATTTGATTAATAGATATTATTTGAATTTGAGATTGTGGAGGAGAGTAGAAAGGGAAATAAATTATTGTTTTGGTGTGTTAAATGTGTTTGGTTTATTTTCATTTTTTCTGGTGGATGGAGAAAAAACAAGCAGTATATTGCTATTATTTTCTTCTTGAATTTTGTGTTGGATTAATTAAAAGTTTGATACAAATTATTAATTTTGTTTTTAAGAGTTAGATGTATTCAATTATTTACCCATTTTATACATTAATAATTTTTTTATCATTAAATGTTTTCTAATATTTTTTGGAAGAAAAACTTGAGCTACTGCGTCAAATCAAATCAATTAGTTTTCCCAATGTGTCCTCCATCCATCCCTTTGTAACTAACTAATCATAAATTAAAATTTATTTGAATAGGTACAAATTTTTAGATTTTTCTTTTTCAGTAAAAATTAATTAATATACTTTTAACAAAGTATTAATTATGTAGAGTAATAATTAATAGTTCCTTGACTTCACTTGTTTCTATCTTCACCAAGCTAATGGCCAACCACGATCTGAGTGGTGGCGCTCGCAACGGTAGCGTTGAAAATCCGAGGACATTTTGGTAATTTCTCCTTTGAACAAAATGGTCGAACTCCAATAAAATATTTGTCCTGATATAGTTCTAACGTTTCCCACTGTGTCTTGTCAACTTTATCCACGAATTTCCTTTTTTACCCTTCTCCTTTTCTCTTATTTACCTCTGCAACATAATTCAACAACAGTAACGTCACCCTTCTTACTTTTCTCTCTAGCAAACAAAATTCTCACTCGGTATCCAAAGCACAAAGCTTCTTTCTTTCTTTCTCTCTCTACAACCTTTCCTTTTTTGGTTGTCTGCAACTTCACTTTCTTCTTCTGCTTTCTGTTCTAGAGTGTGAAAATTCATTGAGCTTCTAAAGGTTTGTACGAAAGGATTCTTAAGTCAAAACCTTTAGAAGCTCTTCTCTTTTTGGTTTAATTTCTCTCCTTTCTTGTTCTTTGGGTTTGTTTTTTTTTTTTCGATTCCCATTTGATGAGTGATTGATCTCTGTTTTGAGGCTGCTAAAGATCGGTTCTTCACAACAATGAAGTTCTCAACTCGGCTTGACTCAGCTGTTTTTCAACTCACTCCAACTCGAACCAGGTTTCTATTACTCTTTTTGTTAGCTTCCTACCACTACTTGCAAGTTTATTTTGGGTGCTTTTAGTGTTTATTTTGCAGTAAAAATGAATCGCTTATGTTTTGGGTCAGGAAGAAACAACTTTGTTTTGTATTGTGTTTTAGTAGTTTTTTCTATTTTTGGATATATACTTGTTGTCTAAGCGATCTGAGTTTGTAATCATTAGATTATCTTTTAGGACTCTGACATTTTAGATTGGAATTTGTTGAATGATTGAGTTTTTTCAACTTCATTTATTTTTTCCCCTATCTTCAAGAACTTGAATATTTTGATTGATTCTTGAAAATGGCAGTATTAACTGCTAAATACAGGTTGTGTCTGCAATATAAAGTTATAGCCTTTGGTCCTCAAGTCTTGATTATAATATAATTAGCTCATCAGGATAATTCAAATGTGAGTATTTTTGCTGCTGTCTCATGAAACTTGAATTTTGTGTTATTTGTAGGTGTGATTTGATTATATCTGCAAATGGAAATACGGAGAAGATAGCTTCTGGATTGGTTAATCCATTTCTTGCGCACTTAAAGACTGCACAGGATCAAATGGCCAAGGGAGGTTACTCAATTATTCTCGAGCCAGAGTCTGGACATGATACTTCATGGTTTACAAAAGGAACAATAGAGAGGTTCGTGTTATCGTTTATGATCCTCATGCTGTCTTTATTTTGCTGCTGTTGGTGGGTTTATTGACCAGTGTTATTATTTTTATCCTGTATTTGATCAAGCCAGTGTAGGAATTACTAAATGAATTGCTTTTATGTCTGTGCGGTTGAATGTCGTTCTTGTGTCGATTTAAATTCTTAAGCACAATAAATGGACATATTTTTGCTACATCCCCAGACATTGCTTGGAGATTAATATGTTTTGGTTTTGTAGGTTTGTTCGATTTGTGAGCACTCCAGAGATCATGGAACGTGTGTACACCTTGGAATCTGAGATCTTACAGATTGAAGAGGCAATAGCAATTCAAAGTAACAATGAGATAGGATTGAGCATGGTATGCAAACTCTTTGGGAAACTTTTGATTGTTAAATCAGATCCTAGAATTCAATTTCAGTTACATTTTTTGTTTCTCAGGTAGAAGATCATCATGTAAAACCTACCGAACGCATTGAAGGTACTGTCGGAGAAGACATCACGTACAGTTCCTTTTTCTATTTTCATCGTGTTCCTATCTTTAAGCTACCTGGAACTGCTTAATTTTGTTCAAAGTTCATCATGTTCCTCTCAATGGTTTTTCCTTCTTTTCTTTTTCTCTCCTTTTCATTTCTTCTCCCTTCCTCTCTCTCTCACACACACATACACACTCCTGTAATGTTGCATAACAAAACTTTTTTTGTTAAATGGGGTATTTTTATCAATTAAAAATGAGATGCTGAAAAATATAAGTTTCTAGCTATAGCGATATTTTATAATGCTATTGGCTTCGGACAGGTTGCAGGCCTTTGCTAGATTCAAATGAGGAGAAAGCTATTGTCCTTTACAAGGTTAGTTAGTACTATATAACATTAATTGCATATTGAACCATATGTCTTTAATATAACCCCTTTATAATCTAGCAGCCTGGTGCACATCCACCTGAAGCTAATGGGTCAGCAGCACAGGAGGGAAATTCAAAGTATGTCTTTAGTACTACCATGACTTGTAAAATCTTTATTGTGAATATGTAATTTATTTTAATTGTTCATTCACAAGACTTAAACAAAAACTATTTGTATTTTTAGAGTTCAGCTTATGAAAGTTTTGGAGACTCGAAAAACTGTGCTTCAGAAAGAGCAAGGCATGGCTTTTGCACGTGCTGTAGCTGCTGGTTTTGACGTTGATCACATGGCACCTTTAATAGCATTTGCTGAAACTTTCGGAGCCACACGCTTGATGTGAGCAGCCTATTTTTCTACATTCATATTCTGTGATTGAGCTTTTATATCCTTTGTCAAGTGGTCTGCAGCAAGTTTTATACTTCTGGCATGATCGTATGTAATGTAGTTTTATTTGTCAATGTCAACAGGGATGCGTGTATGAGGTTTATGGATTTGTGGAAGAGAAAACATGAAACTGGTCAGTGGGTTGAAATTGAAGCAGCTGAAGCAACATCTGGCCGTTCAGACTTCTCTCCCATGAATACATCTGGTATTGTTTTATCAAGTGCCACCAGCAAGCATTGGCCTGAAACTCCAGGTAGTAATGGGAAAACAGGTGCGATCTTAGAATTATCAAATATTACTTAAAAATTTAAGATGTATGCTGCATTCTGTCTGTCTTCTGATTTCATTATTTCATGCATTTTGTATATGGAGATATTTTTTTATTCCTCCTTCATCCGGCACTTAGTTGCTTGATATATGAATATAGTTATATGTTCTCTTATTCTACTTTTTTGCATGCAAGAGTCTGCTGCAACTTTATTGTCAAGAGGGTACAAGATGGCAGTAACAGTACTTATTTAAGCTACACTTAAGGGTGCAGAAGAGCCAGAGATAAGACCTCACTCTTTCTCTCACCTAATACAAGCCACATAATGTTAAATTGCTGGACTGTCATCATAAAAAAGCTTAGCAATTTAAATGGTTTGTGGAACTGTTGCTTGTAAAGGGATTGGGAGGAACCCTACTCTTTAATACAATCCCTTGAGATTGCAAAACACACAATATGTGCATCAACACGCAAAGATGATAAATTATCTATATTACAGTTAGGTTCCTCTCTCTGTTTACTAATATGTATAATATGTTATTTTCAACTGAAACCACGTTGGCGTAGTTTCTACTAGTTCATCACTACAGAAGGGAAAAGTGACTATCTCAGTTCTTGTTCTCAGTTCTGTTTTCAAAGCTTACTTTGTATTGAAACATGGCATGGCATCATGTCAGACATTCTGTAAGGTTGTTGGTATTCATGCACTAGAAACTAATGATCATGCATGTATAGAGCTTTCTTTTTGTTTAGGTTTCTTCCAATTTGACTCTTATCATCATTATTCAGAAGCACAGTGTATCATTCATGCTTCTCTTCCTCCTGAATTGAAATTTAATAAAAAAATTATCTGCTCGTTCGTGTTCTAGATGAAAAACCTCCTAATGATCAGCAACAATTTTCAAGCCCACAAGAATATTTTCAAGGCCAGTTTCCACATACTATGTTCCCTCCTTGGCCTATTCAATCCCCACCTGGTACATTGCCTGTCTTTCAAGGATACACCATGCAAGGCATTCCTTACTATCAAAATTACCCAGGAAATAGTCCATTTTTTCAGAAACCAAATCCATCAGGGGAAGACACTAGAGTTAAGGCTGGTCGAAGGAAGGGACAAAGAAGGCGTTCCACAGATAGTGGAGATGAGAATGTTGACCATGAGACAGAGGAATTTGATGTGGAATTGGACAAGGAAACACTTGGAAGTCAAGAATCAGGGAAGAAGACTAGTCGATCAAGTAAAAAACAATCTGGCAGGGTAGTTATTCGGAACATTAACTACATAACTTCAAAGAGACAGGAATCATCCGACACTGATTCACAATCAGCTACTTCTTCTGAAGATAATGAGGATGAGGGTGCCTTATCAGGCAATAAGAACTATAAGAGCTCCTCAAAAGAGAAAGGAATACATGCAAAATCTACAGATAGGTTGGATGTGTCTGATAGAGATGGAAAAATTCAAGGGAATGAAGCAGATGGTGGACACTGGCAAGCATTTCAGAGTTACTTACTGAAAGGTGCAGACGAAGCTGAATGTGATGCAGATAAAGATATGTTTGCTATGGAAAAGGATGTTCAAGTCAAAAGGCGACAAAATAATGCAGCCCATGATCCTTTAGTTTCTGAGGGACGAAAGGTAGGTGATACTCAAGAAGGGAATATGACAGATGTTCAGAGAATGAGCGGAAAGTTTACCCATTTGAAGGGCTCAAATGATGAATCATTTATTTCAAGAAGAATGGGTCAGTCTAGCAATGGTGAAAGCTTCACGGATGGTCCAATGGATGATCAATCTGCAGAAATGGATGGTAGGAGAGGGAGATATAGGAGATCAACTAATGATGATTTTATAATACATGGTCGAGATGACCAGTCAGGTTTTATAAGTTCATCAGATCCATTGGCTGTAAATGGTTTTGTCCATCCCAACAAAGATTTGTACAGAGGTTCTTCCCAAAATATGGATGACGATTCTTATGTGGTTTCATTGAGGTCAACATCAGTGGATCAAGTTGGAACTGATGGAAGGTATGCAATTGAAGTAGATTACGAGTTTCCATCAGCTCAGGTAGAAAAGTCATCTAACAGGGATGCGGGCCATGTTAAATATGAGCCAGATGCTTTAAGTTTGATGCCTGAGCGTGGTGTAGAAAAAGGAACAGTTAACTATGACCCTTTAGATTATGATACACAGGTTCATGCTCAAAATGGTGGTTCGTTGGTCAAGAAAAATAAGGAGACTGTTGCTGGTGTCAGGCAAAGCACTAAAAAGGTGGACAAGGATCCAAAATCAAAACTTGTTCCGGATAAGAAAAAGACAGTGGGACCAATAAGGAAAGGAAAACCTTCAAAGTTAAGTCCTTTGGATGAAGCTAAGGCACGTGCTGAAAAGTTAAGATCATTTAAAGCTGATCTCCAGAAAATGAAGAAACAGAAGGTATGTTTTCATTTTGATTGTAATTCACCTCACATTATAGAGTTGAAGAAACACTTGCATCGAAGTGCTGTTGATCTTGACTACAAATGTTGAACCTCTTTATATTTACTGGTTACATGGCTTAGAAGAAGTATTGGGATGGAATTTTTTTCTTTTTCCTTCAGCCAGCCGTTCAATTTGGTTTATTCAAGAGCTGGTTTTTCTTAAAGCTTTGTGTTTTTACAGGAGGAGGAGGACATGAAACGTCTGGAAGCTTTGAAGTTAGAGAGGCAGAAGAGAATTGCTGCTCGAGGCAGCTCTACTCGTGGTCAGCCATCTCCACAACAAACCAGAAAGCAATTTCCAACAAAACTTTCTCCAAGCTCTTACAAAGGATCAAAGTTCAGTGATTCCGAACCTGGATCAGTATCACCTCTACAAAGGTTCCCTGTCAGAACAATCTCTGGAGGATCTGCTGATTCTCTTAAAGCTCCTAAATCTAGCAAATTGAGTGCCGGTAGTCATTCTGCAGGAAACAGGTTAAGCCAGTCTGTATCTTCATTGCCTGAACCAAAGGAGAGAAGCAGTCTAACGCCTGATACAAAGGTATCCATGGCTCGGATTAGAAGATTATCAGAGCCAAAATTAAGTAGTAGTCAAAATGTAAGTTCAGTTAAGCCACGAAACACTGAAGCAGTATCAAAGACCAAAGTATCAAATGGATCTGAGAGCAAGAAAATATCTGCAATAGTGAACCATGATAAAGACAAGATTGCATCACTTCCAGAACTGAAAATTAGAACCTCATTAGCTGTGAAAGAAATGCCCCAGAAGCAGAACAGAAGCAAGTCTAACACGGCTTCTGAAGCTGCTGAAGTGAAAAGGAATACTGATAAAAGTTCAAACCACAGTGATGGGGATGATGGCCCAATAATCGAAAAGAATGTTGTGATGCTAGAATGTGAAAAGCCTGCCATTCCTTCTGTACTCACATCAGAAGAAACTAGGCAACAGAGGGAGCACTCAAGCAATAATATAGCAAGAGAAGAAACTGAGATTGTATCAAACTATGCAGTGATTAGAGCACCAGTTTCATCCGTACCCGTTGCAGTGCATGAGGTTGACAGAGAACGTAGTGAACACCAATTACAAGTGCCACCCAGTGCATATAAGGTAGGTCAGAACTCAAACATGGTATTGCCCTAATCTTGTGTATCTGTTCCACGCTTTGACTTTTTTGACATACAATAGGAATAAAACAAAATATTCAAGAATTTTGATTCGTTGGTTATCCATATTGTTGAATCCTTAACAGTTGATAGTTTCTTGCATCTCAGTAGGTTACCATGAAACATGAATTAACAGCTGAATAGATATATTTTTATCCTCTCCCTGATTCCATGAATGTGCTATTGTGCAGTGAGACATGGAGGAGTTGGTGATCACTTATTAATCAATTTTCTTTTTTAGACAAGACCATAATATTTTTTCCATTTGAGTGTGGAAGTTTTCTAGTTTATTTGCATTACTCGATGGTCTGTCTCTATTGACATAGATAGGTGTAGTGTCCTGAGTGCGTGACATCCGCTCGAAGTTATGGAAATTGTGGACATTTGCCCTAATGATTGTGTTTTTTTTCTTTTTTGGGAAACCTCATGCTGTCAGGTAACTAGTGAAAATGCAAGCACTATGAAAAAGGAACTGCCTCAGGCTCAGCATTCAAGCTCTAGCATTGGTGAAAAGCCATACCAGGCTCCTTTTGCTCGGGTCTCTTCTTTGGAAGATCCATGCACCAGGAATTCAGAGTATGGCAAAGCGCCTCTAACAACCTCGCAGACCGCAACAGCTGGCATGGATACTCTCAGAGCCCAGATATACGATCCCAAAAGCTTAAAATTGGAAAAAATCCCTGAAGCAGTAGATAAGCCCCAGGCCAAAGAATCATCGAAAGGGTTTAGACGGCTTCTTAAGTTTGGAAAAAAGAGTCATACTACAAGCGAACATAATGTTGAGGTGGATAATGCCAGTTTGAATGGTTTGGAGGCAGAAGATAGCACAGCAAACAATGCTTCCTCTAGTGAAGGTAAAAACACTATGCTCCTTTCCTTTGCTTTCTAATGAATGGCATTGTCTGTCTGGAGAAAAATTCCAGTAACTAGTATAAGGTCCACTAAATATGATTCTTACAGAAACATCCTAGAATCTCTAGTCACCTTTCACATAGATATGTCTTTATTTTGGGCCAAAAATATGCAATGGTCGAAGATGGTAATTTCACATCGAATTTTTAAATAAAGGTTGCATCTTTTTCTCTGCAAGCTGACCAATTTTGATTCTTATCACCAGTTCATACATTGAAGAATCTAATATCTCAAGATGAAACCCCTACTGCTGGAACCACTCCTCAAAAGGGTAAGTTTGAACAATTCAGTTAACCATTTTCTCGTTGCTCTAAAATCTTCTAGTTAACAAGATGGATTCTGGTGCAGCTTCCCGCCATTTTTCATTGTTATCACCTTTCCGAAGTAAGAACATTGAAAAGAAGCAGAGTGCTTGAAAATATTCATGACAGAGACTGGGAATGCCGTCAAAATTTGAAGGTGAGGAAGCAGACACACACGTCTTGTTTTTACACATTTGGATTGTGAAGTGTTACATATTTTGTGCTTTTTGATTTCCATGTCTTGTAACTGTAAAAAGGAAAAGAAAAAAAAATTGATATTAGCCATGTTGGTGTAGAACTGATGATCTATGAGCATTCGTGTTCAATTTCAAAGTTCTTTGGGGGAATCAGCTGTACTTTCCTATTCCATTAAACATCCCTTTATCAGTTTCTCTTTACTGTTTCTTGATTTTCTAGTGCCATATTAGAATAAATTATTGAACAAGTAGCATTTATCTGAAAACAAAACATAATTTAGTGCCTCAAGCAATGCATTTATTTTAACCAACAGAATTAATTTGAATTAAGCAGAGTAATTATGATGCATTTTCTTTTTCATATGACCAGTTAGTGTCTTTTTTAGCCAACTGGAACAAAAGGTTGTAATTATGATTCAAAAATCAACAACCAAAAAAGTTAATCTTTCATATCATTTTGTTCTTATCATTGATTTTTTGAATTGGACATTTTGGCAGAGCCAATGTTTATGTCTCTCATAGGAATGGCATTCATATGCATTTGTCTTCATGTCACCAATACCATAACCTGAAAAATGGAAATTTTATGACATTAAAAAAAAATACACTCCCATCAGGATTTTTTACTGAAAAGTTTATTTTTTTTAAAAAAAAAAACTAAAATAGAAGCAATTAAAGGTAGGTGGAATTAGAAATCACAAATAATATGAGAGCTAAACAATCACCAACCACACCACCATGTTTTATGTTTGAAATCATTTTTCCTTTTTTTATACTAAACTTAATACCACCGAACGCATAGATCAACTGATTTGAAATTTTTCGGTTTTAACTAACTAAAGGTCTCGAGCTCAAAATTTGTGATTGCATTCGCATTAAAAAATTCAGTAGAGAGAGTTGTAGCCCTTTATGGTTCTATCCTGCTTGAATTCAGATTAATTAACACCCGTGATTTATTGACCGAAAACGAATGGTTAAATAAAAAAATTTACTTATCCATATGTGCATGGATATCAAGTTATTCACCGTAGCAATGCAAGGCTTGTTCAGTTATATTTGGAGTATGGTTTTTTTTGCCAAGAATTACAATTTACGAGACTAAAGATTAGGTGAATTTTTTTTTTAAAAAAAAAATTGAGGATTATGGAATTCATTTGTTCAAAAAGGAAATGTGAAATATATTATGGAAAGAATGCGAAAATTTGATGTTCCTGCTACTCCTAAATTAATGAAGGATTCAGGATTGCAATACAAATAGAATTAAAAATTAATCAAAACGAATAACAAGACAAGAAATGTTGCTTCTGGTCATTCTTGATAAACCCTCCTTTGCCAAACACTCTGAAGCTTCTTGTGGATCCTCCATGTGTCTGATCAGACTCACTGCTTCTTGATTCTTCATCACCTGCAAACACACAAATATATATATATATATAAACCTCAACTCCACTAATTAATGCATTTTCTTACAAAAATAATTATTAATTACCTCCCAAATGCCATTACTTGCTATGATCACAAATTCTGTATCAGAATCAATCCTTTCACATCCAATAACAAGCTCTGACCCTTTTGACTGCTTAGTGCTGTTTCCCAATTTGTTTGATTTCCATCCCCACATTCTCATTTTCACTGTCACAAATTTCCCTATTCAACTAGTGCTTCTTTTGACTATATATGGTTGAATTCAAGCATAATTAAATAAAAAAAATGAATTGCAATGTAATTTTGTATAGTGTACCAGAAAAGAGCCTGCGAGACCAGTGCCTCTTATTTGCTTGGCGATGCTTAGAGCTTAATTGCTGAGCCACACCATTTTTACAAACTACAACTCTATAATCACCCATGTTAGCTATCACAAGCTTTTCTCCATTGATGACTAGAACAGAAGCTGAACCCAATTTCCATGTCTCATTCTCATCCTCTGATTTCTGAGTCTCTTTAATCTTTGCTCTGGCTCCAAGATATGCTTTTCTTATCGTCTCTTTGCTCTTCCTTCTTACCTGAGACTGAACAAATACAACATAGTAAGCAGTAATAATAATGTCAGAGAAAATGGATTTGTTTGAGAGAGGAATTAGCAAGCAAATTAGCCCTATACCTCATTTGGGTTTCTATCAAACAGGTGAGACTGAAGGTATTTGGTGACTCCATCACCAATTTCAGAATCGAACACTCCAAAAAACCAGAGCTCAAGTTCTTGTATTTGCTCTCTTTGGACTACAACAGAATCAGAGTCTGTTGAATCATCTTTTTTAAGTAAATGATTTTCAACAACATGATAGCCATGAGATATTGGCATCATCCATGATGGTTTCTTTCTTCTATCATTCTCCTTTTCTTTGCTTCCATCTGCTACCAGAAATCTTCTAAACCTAAATGCCTAATAACAAATCACAATGAACCCATATTGATACAAATAACTCCAATAGAAAATAAAATGATTGCTATAATCAAAATCCTAAGATTGTTGCAAAGAGCCATTTTAACATATAATTATATGAAGTTTACTAATGCAAAAGATAATATATATATATAAAATTAAGAGACGCACCTTGAGCTTGAAATGGAGAGTCTTGAATCCCATGATCAGCTCTCAAAATTTGGAGAGAAACATATAAAATATGTAAGATAGAAAGTGTTTTGGTTATATATGGTTTTTGAGGATTATTATCACATTAAGCAATAAATAAGGTTTTTAAAAGAGAAGGAAAAAAATGGGAAAGAGGAAGGAGGCAGTCTTTTGCTTTGAAAGGAAATATTTTTGGCCTTTTACTCTGATAAAAAGAGATTGGTCAAGTCAGTAAAAAAGTCCAAAACCAAGTTTTTAGGTCAAAATATTAATTGGAAAATTTATTGGTTTTGATTATATCTGTTGAACAAAATTAAAAATATAACAGTCATGTGCTTTTTATTATAAATTTAATATTGAAGAGGGGAATGTTAATTATACAGCATTAGTTTAAATTTTGTGATTAAAATGTTATTTGTGAATTGATTATTCTTTAGAAAAACATACAAAACGCAATTATCGTGAATTTAATAGTTACTTCTTTTATATTTTTTATAATTGTTTGAAACTTCATGCTCTCTTCAATTTCATATAAATTTCTATTTTAATTACTGCATTTTAGTGATTATTCATCGATCACTGACACAATTATATCATGACTTAAATAATAATAATAATAATAATACTCATATTTAAATAATAATTACAATTTTTTTTTTTTTTGGGAAAAAGAGATCAATCAAATATATGAAATTGGCAGAGGAAAATTGGAATAGTCTGTTGAAATGAATTCCCAAAATTTCCAATACTATTGAGTAGTGGCTTTCTCTACCTACTAATTTTCTTGTGAGACCAAAATTTAAAGGAGTTTGTTGTGAGCTGAATGTCTTAATTAATCTTTTAGGTGTCATAAAAAAAATGTCCTTTGCTTGGGACGACGAAGATGAAGGTGGTGGATGGAGCAAACCCCATTATTTCAATTTTGGTAAGCTAGGTGAAATTCTTAATTATTTTAATTAACTCATTAATAATTAATAAATTAGGCACATTAATTGGTTTGCTAGCAAGTGCTCTGCCGGCATGCGCCACCAAGATTTATGCACTTTTAATAAAATTTGCATCATTAGTTTGAATTTTTAAGCCTAGACGGGAAATAGACAATTTTGCAAGTATTTATATACTTAAATCACTTTGTAAATAAATTTTGAATGCAACACCATCCATGAAAACAAATGAAATGATCCAAACTTCTTCAATTTGCTTTAAACAAATAAATGTTTATCTACTCATTAAAAACAATGATATTGTACTAAACAGCCATACCTACCTTCCACTAGGTTATGCAGCTTGTCTATACATTCCGTAGTCCTGCTGCTATGCTATGCATACCTAGAAATCAAGATGAATACTTTCCATAGGCCTAAACCGGATTGATGATGGATCGGACCAAACTAACAAATTTTTATTTTTTCCCCTTCAGAAATCAAGTTATTTTATCGGCACTCTTTTTCATATCACATAATTTTAACAATTCACAGATTCCACTGCATTTTATCGACACTAGACACTAGGAAAAAGCTCAGTAAAATCAATTTTCATCAGCACCTTTAAAATTTTAGGTTTTACTTCATTTCCAAGAAACAAAATTTTGAAAAATTCTAAAATGTTTACTTACATAAAATTAGGTAGAAAATTCTATTTAGTTATACGATCGAGCATAGAATTGAATTATAACACTAAAGTATACATGAAACAGCCCGTCAGTTGTGGTCTAAAACACAACCTTTATAGGCTTAGCTAAATCTCGGTAGGTGAAATGAGGGCTTAAGGTTGTTATACTAGGCACTGTTGCATCGGCAGAACACTGCTGCCCAGAAGGGAAAGGGTCTTATTAAATCCTTAACCCCTAGATTTATGGCAATAGAGCATCAACAAGCCTAGAAGTACACCAAAACCGTATGGAAAACACAAGAAACTTGACAACATTACCCAAACAAAGATCCCCAATGAATAATTAACAAAGCCACAACATCATTAGAGTCAAATTAAATGCTTCGACGGGACTTGCTATAAAATAAGTGTTCATGACAAAACACTAAATCTCTAAGTGAATAGGAAAAAAGCCTTATGGATAGAATCTCAAAATAACAACTTCCACAATATTTGATAACAAAATTGATAATAATTCAAAACTAAATGTTTTATGCTGCACTTTCTTTCTTCAGCTTAGCAAGCTCTTGACGGATCAAACCACCTCTCTGCATAACATATCAGAACATTCAGATCAAGTTGGAGCCAATTCAGGCTATATAGAGAAAAACATAATAAGTTCTACTGATTCAGCCAACAATTTTCCAAAAAAAAAAGGCAATTCAACTACTTCACTAGTATGAAGACCCAAAAAAATGCATCAGAAAACGTTGTGCAACAAACCTTGATCTTGGCTAGCATCAACTTGAAGCGGTCAAAGTCATTAAGGGCTGCTCTTCTCTTTTGGACAATGAGCTTTCTGCCCCATGAGCTCTTCTCCCACTTGTTCTTGACATCTAACAACCAACATACAATGCAAAATGAATAAAAACAGACAACATAAAAACAGAATGAACACAACAAGAAGACGTCACAAATCTTTTCCATACCAGCCTTTTCCATTGCTTCAATCAAATTCTTCTTCTTTGGAACCCTGTTGATGTCAATCTTAATGTCGGTGAGAGAAAGCCTCTTGAAATTCATTTGGCTTCTCACCATGTCAGGAGCATCAACTAGAGCCTGGAAAGAAATTGAAACAAAAGGTATTTTATCAGCTGTAATCAAACAACTTATACCTCTAAGCATCAACCAATCAGCAAAATGAACTACCACAGGTTGCAATACATTAAAAAAAAGAAATTAAAACCCTAAAAAAATTAAAAAATTAAATCCTATAGTATACGAAGCATATAATCTAATATTATGAAATCCTAGTGTTGGACTCCAAGCAATCTCATAGTCTAAACAAATATTAAAATTTTAAATAATGATTTCTTAGGTGTTTCTCCACATGCTTTCCACAAATGTGGAGGTATTATGGTCCGCTGGTGTTCTAAAATACACGGTAGCCGCCACAGAGGCAACGGCAGTGGGAAGAACCACTCCGCCGTCGATGTCTGTCGCTCCGTTTTTTGGGAATAACGGGTTGGAGGCAGGGGATTGAATCGAATAGAAGAAGAGGAGGAGCAGCAGTAGGAGGAACGTTGGCTATCTAATTTAGTAAGTCCGTTTTTATGTCTACAAGGCCGTCGCCGTTATAAGGTCGATGTCTAAACACAAATCCTACCGCTCATACAAAAATTATACACAGTATCATTCAGAATAGCCTAAAGCCTAGAGACACATATATAAAAATCTGATTCATCTGTACATGTTCCACATAGAGGAAAGAGAAGTGCAAGGAAATACATACTCGGTTCTGGTCGATGACGTCGACGATTACAACTAGCTTTCCGTAGTCCTTTCCATAGTTGACAAGGGCAACCCTTCCGATCTCAACGTATCTCTTGAATGGCTGCGCAGATTCACCATTAAAATGCAGAAATCAGAATCTAAATTTCAAAATGAAGCTGTTTGAATGAAACCCAGATAGCTGAAGAGGAAGCAAAGAGTACTCACCATTTTGATGTCGTGAGGTGTGTGAGCTGAGGAGCCAAAGACGAAGAGAGAGGCGGACAGAAGAAATGAGAAGGGCTTAGGGTTTTGTTTTTATATATGCTATTTTCTAGTAGAAGATTAAGGACCGTCTGATCTAGGGTTACTTTCTCACAAATGGGAGTTGGGCCAAACTGACTAATGTTTAGGCAGGTCTCATATTTGGGCCTATGCATGAATAGCATGACTGATTATAACCCGATCGGTTTCGGCGGATAAAGTTCAGAGAGTATGGATTTTTAAAAAAATAATAAAAAAAAAAAAGAAAACAAATAGCATATTTTAAAATATAATGAACAGCAAATAACATTATTTTAAAAATTCACTAAATAGGATTTGATGTTCTTTTAATCCCAAGCTTCCTCTCCTATTTAAAAATAATTGAAATTAAATTTACAAAAATAAAAAATATAGATAGATTGCGCTGCACATGAATCATGAACCAATAATTCACGTAATTTGTAGCATATTAAATATAAACGATAAGAAGGAAAAAAAGGTGAAGATTGATATTTATGTAAAATTATATATTAATCCCTTAAGTTTCTTAACTTTTAGTTATGTCTTTTCTACATAAAAATGTAAAAAAAATTATTATTTAAATATTTAAATTTAATTATTAATGAAAATAATAATATATAAATCAATTTCTAAATCAATAATAAATATATAAAAAATATAAATATAAACAAACTATGTGTAAAAATTAATAGAAAATATCAAATTCATATATTAATACGTATATAAACATCAAATATCTATTTGTTTAAAAAAATTTTTTATATAAATAACAATTTTAATATATTGCTATGCATATAAATATTAAAAATTTATATAATATTTATTTGTAAAAAATAAAATTTATATATGATAAATATATAAATATTAGTAAATATATTTAATATTATAAATATCAATTTTATATATTAATAAGTATTAAGTATATAAAATATTGATTTTATATACTAAAATTGAATAAAATGAGTATATAATATAAATACACATCAATTTATAAATTTTTTTTATTACATTTTAACACTTAAACAATGAATTTTTTTATATTTTAATGCCTAAAAAACCGAAATAAAAGTCTTAAATAATTTCAAGGATTGATATGTTATCTTATTCCTCGATTTTTCCTTTCCTCTCTTTTCTATCAGAGAAAAAAATCTTTTTTCTAGCTGAAAATCTATATTTTATGTATATATTGAAAAAAAATAAATTAATTGATTAAAGCAATAAATTCTAGAGGAAAATGGTTAAAAAAATGGAATCACATTATCATTATTATAACGAAAACGAGACATGAAGGAAAAACAAACAAGAAGTGAAGGAAAGTTATAAAAACAAAGATAAATGCTTTCAATTTTTTAGCTCTAACAAGAAGAAACTCAGCAATGCATCAATAAAATCTAAGAAGCAGATTGAATATTATTGAAAAAAAAAATAATTAAAAATTCGCAAATAAAAAAAAAATTCAGTTCTAGAGTATCTGGGACGGTGATGGAGGTTTAGATTTTTCTAATTTTTGCTTTTGTTTTTTTTTAATTTAATTAGTTAAAAAAAATATAAAAGTAAATCTCAAATAAAATTGCTATTTATTTAATTTATAATTTTTACTGCTACTTACTAATCACAAACTAGAAAAATCTGCTATTTATTAATATTTCCTTAACCAAGTAGTTAGTATCTTTTCTATTAAGAAACAAAAGAATAAAGTTGGAAAAAAAAGTGATTGCGTTGATTAATGAGTGATTCTTGTAAAA
The DNA here is from genome assembly GCA_948099555.1 of Croton setiger. NCBI lineage: Eukaryota > Viridiplantae > Streptophyta > Magnoliopsida > Malpighiales > Euphorbiaceae > Croton > Croton setiger. The sequence goes on from CANUEY010547403.1 coordinate 31,640, forward strand.
CTGGTCTTGGTATAAGTATTCCAAAGGTCCATAATATTTTTGGAATATAAAAATATAACTTTTTCCTAAAAAGAAAAATATATAAGAATATAAGTCAATTGGCCAAAATAAGTTTTCCAAACATTAACCGTAACTTTTTTTTTTTAAATTAATAATAATTTATGGCTGTTCCTCCCACCCAACAATAATTTTTCCAATATTTCAATTGAGTCCTTACTTTACTTTAGAAGTATAATTTGACTTATAATGGTTGTTGTTGGTATTTTTCCCATTTCTTTTATTGATCCGAATTGACCCATTTGCCAGACTACAAAATATAATAAATTTCAATCATTAACATATACAATATTAGGAAAAAAAAAAAAGCAATTCTTGCTTAATTTAAGGTTAATTAGGAGAAAGGTTGGGAAGTAACGGGTTCAAAGCCCCTGAATGCCAAAATTAAGAAAAGAAAGGTTGGTGGTAGTAGAACAACCATTATATTTATCTTATCTCAAGGCATCTACTAATTTTTGTAAACTTGAATTATACCACTTCTCCATTTATGTACTAATTACTTATTTTATATGAATAAACAGAATTAAGAATCAATGCTTTTTCTTTGCTTTTTTTTTTTTTTTTACTTTGTTATAAAATTATATATTATTCAAAATATTATTCGCATGAGGATCTCAATATTGTTTTTATATACCAATCATTTGCAAGTATATATAAATATTGATATCTTCAATCCTTTGAACAAAACTTTGATAGATTCCTTTAAATTATTTTGGTATGTTCTCAAAAAAAAAAAAAAAAATTTAAAATTGAAAAGTTTGAAATGAGTGGAAAGTGAAAAAGACATGTTTGCCTTTGACATAATAAATGAGTTTAATGATGTGTTAAATGAAATAATTAGAGGTTTTTGAGATAATGAAATACAAATAATGATAGAATTATCAGTGAAGTGATGTAACAGATGTCTCTTTTATCTGATTTTTCTTAAAAGTATTTAATTTTTTGTTTTCTTTTCATCAAATACTCAAAATATATAAAAATGTTGACTATTTAAACCAACTGGTAACACATTTAAATGTGGAAAAGTAAAAATAGACCACAATTAATTTAAATAGCGACCAATTATAACAGACAGTGGTAAATTATCCTATAAATTTGTTGACATTTCATATAAAATAGTCACTGATATGCATTTATGGATTTAGCAATGATCAGAAATTAATTGTTTTTTCATAAATAAATACTAGTCACTATTTGAAGGTTAGGATTTTTGTTGGGTCACTTATTTTCGCGTTTAATTTCTAATGGTTGGAACGTGATAACCTCTCACCTCCCAATTTTTTCCGTCAATTCACTAGACAACTAATTAATCATGACTCCAATTCCATAAATGTGTACTTATCAATCTACATAATGGTTTGAATGAAAACTTGGGAAAAAAAAAAACCAATAGAGACGAAAAAAATGGTGAAGGACAAATAAAATAGGAAGAAGAAGGTGTCCAAGGAGATACGAACCAAGATTTCACATGAAAGAAAGAGAATATGTAGGAGGTTGTGCCAGTAGATAGCTCTAAAGATTCTCAAAGTTCTGAGGATGAGAAGATAAATGTGATTTTTCTTAATTTACGTATAAAAAAGAAATTTTTTCTTTTTTTAAACGGCAGAGCTAGTATTATGGAATTATTGAGAGTTTCAAGAATTTGGAACACAACATTATTATTATTATTATTATTATTATTATTATTATTATTATTATTATTATGGAAGTCAAGATTTTCTGAATTTCTTTACAAAAGAAATAAAGATAAGAAAAACTATTGGTTTACAAAAATAATAATCACCACTCAAAATATAAAAATATTCGTTTATAATGACCACTGAAATATGCAGAAAATTTATATTTAAATTTTGAAGAACCTTAAGCTCAAATATGATATGATATGGGATTTTATTAGGTTATTGGAACAATAATGAAGGTTGCATTTGTAATTAGTGGCAAGTAAAGAAAGAAGCATATGGATCATAAAGCATGTGTCTTTCCTAAGATTAGCAGGTTTAGTTTCTGCTACGGGATGTAATTAATAACAATAACAATTGTTATTCTTTGGACCCATTCACTTATCTTAAACAACACTCTCTCCGTTTATTTACATTATATTCTTCTTGCTTTTGGAGCTATAAGAATCACAATCTCCTTTCTCCAAACAGACATCAAAGCAAATTAAGGAAGTCTTAAGCATGGGAGAAGGAGAAGAAGAAATTATTGAAGAGAAGAAGGAAGTGGAAATGGATATTAGCCTTAAAGAGCTTGCAAATAAGTTAGAGGAATTTGCCAAGGCCAGAGATTGGGGAAAATACCATAGTCCAAGGAATCTTCTCCTTGCCATGGTAATCTTTTCTTCTTTTTTCCATTCTTAATATACATATGTTGAATTCAATATTTTTTGAAACATTTCATTCTATATATAGTATTATTTTTTTGTTTAAAATGGAAGTTTGATGATTGGTAGGTTGGTGAAGTAGGAGAAGTATCGGAAATATTCCAATGGAAAGGAGAGGTGGACAAGGGGTTGCCCAATTGGGAAGAATCGGAGAAAGAGCATCTTGGTGAAGAGTTATCTGATGTGCTTCTCTATCTCATCAGATTGTCTGACATTTGTGGCATTGATCTTGCTCAGGCTGCTACTAACAAAATTCTCAAGAATTCTGTCAAATATCCTCCTCACATCTCCTAAAGCCTCACAAAACTATCATATTTTTTTGACAAATAGCAGCTTTGTCTTTTCCTTTTTTGGAGAGCTTAATGAAACCTTTCAATGGAGTCTTCATAGTGAATAGTTGTATCAGAGCAAGTTCAAACTTCTTCCCCTATTTACCATTCTAAACTAAATAGCCTATTATATGTATATATATAATTTTACAAATTTTAGGAAATAGGGTGAATCTAAATCTATCTATCTATAACAACATATAAAAGCTAAGGATGTGTTGATGATGTGGCACAATAAAATGAGACAAATAATTTACTTGGCTTTTTTTTTTCTTCTAATTATTAGTATATATATATACTAAAAATTTTAATAACTAAATAATATATAATTTCACTTTTCTCACTTATATAAAATAATACCTAAAGTTTTCATATTATGTAGTAATTCGTTTACAAATATGTTGTGGTTTAAAAATAAAAAGAATTTGTCAGATAATAAATCAAGAGGAATAGCTATGTATGTAATATTAGTTATTTCTAATATTATCTTTTTTATATGTGTAATCCGTGACGGGTATATGTTTAGTTTTTATATACAATTAACATTCAATTTGCAATGAATTAAATAAGATTTTAAAATATATTCGTACATGAATATTTAACAAAAATTTATGTGCAAATGAATTTAATATGTTTAAATGATCAATTATTCAAGTTTTCCCCCTAAAATATGACGAAACAGATTTACCAATCAATTCTAATCTATAAAAATTATATGAAATTCATTTGTTTTAAAGGACACTAAAATTTGGATGAGAATGTGACTCCCTACAAAGTTTAGTTTAGGGTACAGCACACCAGAAAAGATAAAAAATTTAAAACAAAATTGCTTGTTGTATGCTTTCGGAGATATTCAAGAAAAAAGATAAAAGAAAAAGTTAAATAATGTTATTGGTTATTGATCTAAATCTTATTTCTTATATTCGATTTAAAAAATAATAATAAAATAAAATCATACGGAACAACGAACAAGAACTGTGATTTTATATATAATCAAGGGAATCTAATGGAAGGGTAAGGGAGACAAACAACAAATAACGGGAAAACATAAGTATTTCTAATGTCAACATTTCATAAGTATCGATGGTCATGTAACATGTTTATGTATTGTACAAATAAAAAGTGTGCAAGTAATGACGCTAAAAGTATTTTTACAAATTTATTATTATTATTTTATATATTTTTACAAAATAGATAATACTCTAAATTTTATAGTCTAGTGTTTTGCAAATTAATATTAACAAATGATTTTAGAAATCGAATTCGAACTTACACATTTTAATATTTTTGTAAAATATAAGATGACTAATTAAAACACATCTTAATTATTAATTTTTAATTTACTTTTTAAAAATTTTGATTGGCAATTAATTTCTTTTAATGCATCATTTTTCATGGTTTATGTTCTTTTGCTTTGTGGACTCATAATTTATTACGTAGTCTTTGCTACATGTCTTCTAAAGTACATACTCCAGTTTAATGATACAAATTATTATGCTGGTGTAATTTTTATTCTATTACCAAACTCAATATATATTTACCGCACAACGCGTGAACATAATACTATCCTACTAAAATTGGAGTTTTTGAGGAGTAGAAAGGTAACATTTATTCTCTATTTTTAATATGTATGTAAAATTCACCCTCTAATTTCTATGTATGATTTAGAGTGGATGATGGATACCCTATATATGGTTATCCATTTGATTTTGCCTTCCGCTTATAAATGTGGCAGGTTGGGTTTGTGAAAAAATCTACTTAAATCACCCAAAATTTTTATATCAAAATATATGTATCTTTCTTAAAATTTTAAGTTTGCTGTATAAAATTTACAGTTCCCTTAACTCGAGCCGACTCCACCTGCACTTTAACTAACTTGTTACACATCCTATCTATTGGACGATGGGGACAAAGCACAACTGGCAACATGATCAACTCTATTCTTCCCTCACTACTTTCTAATTGGGAGAGAATTAAGTTTAATCTTACCGTTGTTTTAACTTGTCCTTAAAAGCTAGATTTAAAAGTTAAGAAGACTAATTTTATCATTTCGTATTATTTAAATTTCTAAAACAATAATTCTCACAAAATTCTACATTCTATTTTTTTAATTATAAAAGAAAAATATATTTAATTGTCAAAAAGAATATTTTTGATCATTTCATTTCATATTTTTAGAAAAAAATTTAAATTTACATATAGTAAACTTGTTAAGTTTGTAAAAATACTTTTTTTTAAAAGACACATGACACATTCTAGAGTCATACAGAGGCAGTCATTAACCTTCTAAATTACCAATCCGAGAACTAAATTGGAACCAACAAGCCATAATTGTTCGAATAACAAACCGGCAAAATGAAAGGTCGGTTCATGGATTAATCATTTGTAATCGATCATAAATCGTCTAATCTGTTTCTTTTAAATTTAAAAAAATTGTTGGGACTGTTCATGAGCCAACAATTGGTTGTAACTGTAACCAAATAGTCTAAGTACAAGCTGATTTACGAACAACCAAACCACGAACCGTCAATTACAGGCATGTCTTGAAAGTGTATCACTTTTGCTAACTGGACTATAGATAATTTGCGACGACATACTCAACAAATTAACGTCTAGATGATTTGTCGTTCAAATGTTTGGTGGGATTTCCCAAATTCCTCCATGGGATGACCGTTCGCAAACGGCAGTGTTTATGGTAAATACACAAGTCGTTTCAAGGACTCATAAAAACCGTCAACCAGACCAAAACCAAATAGTGACTTAGATCTGGAGACGTGACACCAAGTAACCGGCACGACCAGTTTCTCTCAGTTGAGCAATAATTCAAAAAGCGTTATTTAATAGAATCCTATTCTATGATATTTTCACCTTTCGAAAAGGTTCCCCTTCCATCTCCACCCTCCATTTCAGTTCTTTTTTGCATTCTTCAGAGGCTCGCTCTTCCTGCAACTTAAATCAATCACTAACTCTCTTCTCTGGTGTTTCATCAATTCAATTCAACGGTACAAATGCACATGTCTCTGATTTTACTGATCACTTGATTGATGATAGATCTGATCGATCCGATGCTCATTTTCTATGATTTTGTTCTACAATTACTATTTTGTTTTCATAGTTCGAATCATAATCTCGTTAATGACATAGATTTTCTCCAGATTTCTAATTTCTTTTCTTTTATTGTAATGAAGGTCTCGAAAATGGAGGGAACTGTGTTCACACCATCACTAGAAGGAATGAAGCATGTGAAATCTGAAGCAGGAGAAATGCTCACTAAACCTTTTCTGGATGTCTGCAAATTAATTTTGCCTGTTATTGGTATACTCCTTAGTTAACTACTTAAATTCTAATTTGAAATCGTTGTTAGTTGAAAACTAATACGAACTTTTTCTGAATTCAGATAAGTTTGGAGCAGCTATGGCACTTGTGAAATCTGATGTCGGCGGTAACATATCGGTATGCACAATTTTCTGATTATAAGGTTAATTTAATACGATACAAGGTCATGCTTTTGTTTCAACTTTTAATTTAATCTGTAACAGAGGTTGGAAGCTAAGTATTCTGCTGATCCAACTAAATACAACCACTTGTACACTATGGTTCAAGAGGAGGTTCAAGCTAAAACAGCTAAAGGATCATCTAGTTGTGCTAATGGCCTTCTTTGGCTGACCAGGTGCATTATATTTTGATTGTCTTTTAAATTTCAGTCTCTTAGTTTCCTGGAATTTTGTTATAGATGATGGCTTTGTATTGCTTTCATGTACTAGTTGTTTAAGCAAGATTCATCTCCTTAAACACAAATGTCATTACTCTGAGAATGTTTTGATAAAAAGTGTTGAGGACTAGAAAAAACAGTACTAGTAAAATTTGGTCAACAGCCTATTGGCGTAAGTTTCATGATATATGCTATCTACAATTATTTAATTTTCCTAAGCTTATCTATATATTTTTATCTTTTATTGATATCCTCAGAGCAATGGATTTCCTAGTGGAGCTATTCCGCAACTTACTTGCTCATCCTGATTGGGCAATGTCTCAAGCCTGTACAGATTCCTATGGCAAGACGCTGAAAAAGTTTCATGGTTGGCTTGCCAGTTCAAGTTTCTCAGTAATGTCCCAATGCTTCCTCAATTTGATTCTGAAAATTTTCTTCTTTAGGTTGAAATTTTTATGGGAGTTTACTGTCATTTTGTTGGAGATAAGGTGTTAGTGTCCCATTTTAGAACTAATGTGCTGGATGGTTTTTAGAAATTTGTGTTTTTGACAATTATACAAATTTTTTATCTGTAAAATCTAGCAGAATTGCTGCAAATGAAATTCAGTAATTTAGGCAATCAGAGGAATTATCATATGAGCTTCTGTTCTAACTAAAACATGCTTGTTTCTAGTTGCTATGCTCTCCTTATATGATAGAGTTTATCTACTTATCAGGTTGCTATGAAGCTTGCCCCAGATAGGAAGAAATTCATGGATGTGATTGCTGGCTCAGGTGACATCAATGGTGATATGGAAAAATTTTGTGCAACCTTTTCACCATTTCTTGAAGAAAATCACAAATTCCTGGTAAAATTTCATTAAAAACTGTACAACTTTGTCCCAAATACTTGATGACTTGCCTCTTAACATACCAAATTAACAGTAACATTAAAATGCCATGTAGGTGTGGTATAATAGGGTTTTGAAATATAGCAGCTTTAGTTTGCTCACCTGTTCAAGCTTGTTGATGCAGGCCTCTGTTGGCTTGGATGATATGAAAGCTTCATAAAGGAACAGGTCTTACTTATACACAGAACTGGTTTTTGCCAAATGGCTTTACAAACTTGATATGAGATTTGGATTAATCATGAATTTCAAATTTTCCAGTTTTTTTATATATATATATGTTCTTAATACCGTTTAACCTTTTAATCCAGTTTTTTGGTTTTCTCGTTGAATGATTAATTATAATTTCGAGCTTAATAGTACTAGGCCACACAGGTGAACAAGCGTGTCCTTTTTTGTTGCAATGGACATGTCCAGTAGTGGGTTTTTTTTTTTTTTTTTTTTGTTTTTGACAGACTAGTAGTGGTTTGGATTGATAAAGTGTATAAAATCAATAGAATTTATTGAATTTAGTAGATATGATGATTTATAAAATAATAATGAAAAATGTCTAGTGGTGATTTGGGTTGGTGCATGCCTACCATACATTAGGTGTATAGGCAAGTAAGAAATACTCCATCTAATTTAACTTTTAGGTCAGGCTGGAAGATGAGTGTTTAGAGAAATTACACTGGGAGTTACTAAGCTCGACTGTCCTTTCATATGAAATAGCTTTCCAAGGAAGTAACTTTTTATACTATTACACTGTACTATACAGTCATTCGCTTCCTCAGTTTTTTAGTTATATAAAATTATATATTAATATTTATTTTTGAAAATTTGACTTAAAAAATTAAAAATATTACAAAATCCAATAACATGCAACTCACATTAAAAAAAACACTAATTTTATTAAATAATAATAATTCAACTTTTCAAGAGTTTGTAAACCAAACCAATCAGTATTTATTTCTTACTTCGTATACAATAACTTCCCAGCAACAGGACATTTCCATTTGAACCAACTGATGTCCTAATCATGTGTAAGTATTCAAAAATTGCGGATTAAAGTACAAGATCCAAATTCACAATCCACTACCCATGTTTATTATTTTATACACAGGAGGAGTACGTGAGATGTGTGTATTATTTATAAGGTACTATTTGTTTTTTGAAACCGAATTTCCCGCGACAATACAAAAACAAAGCGACACCAAATATAGTAGCGGAAGAAGGATCCAGAATTCTGGGTTTTTGCCCTGAAAATCAGGACATCTATTGGTGTTCATTGCACAGGAAACCCCGTCTCCTCCCACCCTTTTCAAACAAAAAAACAGTGTCTGAGAATTGCAGATTTGGAGGTTTCCAAATCTACATTCTCCCTCGCTTCTTCCTCTCTGCCTCCTCCTTTCTTCTTCTTCTTCTAAGATGATTATATTCATGGGAAGAGATTCAACACTGCGCTGTCTTCATTCCAATTACTGAAGCTTTTTCTTTCTTTTTTTTTTTTTTTTAAATCTTATGATTATAAATTATTTGTTGGGTTCCCCATTTCTCAAGTTGAGGAGCGCCGTACAGATTCTTTTTGGCAAAGGAAAAAGATGAAAAGTTTCTTTAGAAGTCTTAGATATTTTGTTCACATATCTAGTACGTATTTTCAAGAAATTTCTTTTGTTGTATAAAAGAAAATTTGAACAATAGAAGAATTAAAACTTTTTGTTTAATTTTTATTTTAGCTGAGGAGAAAGAACCAGAAATGGAAATTGGGTTTCCAACAGATGTAAAACATGTTGCACACATTGGCTGGGAAGGTCCAGCTGCTTCTAAGCCTACCTGGGTATTACGAACGAGCTATGATTCTACGAATGTTCTTCTTCTTACATCATTCATTCCCCAATACTTACGTTGATTTTATTTACTTGCTGATATTTGCAGATGAATGAGATTCCAGCGTTTACAGATGCCTCAAATGGACTCTCGAATAGTATTGAGAAATTCCAAAACCTTGCAATACTTCAATTGCCATCACGAGGTTTTGATTATTTCTTTAAACGCAATATATACCTTATATACATCTCTAATCAAATGAATATGCTAATGATGAATGAATGCCTCTAAATAGATATGAAGCAGTATGAGAAGCGCAAGCATAGATCAAGGCGTAAATCAAATGCAGCGGACTCACCGAGAAGCAATGATGGATCAAAGCATTTCAGGCACCAATCATCCAGCATTGCATCTGGTTCGTCTTCCTGCAGAGAGTCAACAACTAGAAACAGAAAAAGGCATCAACAGAATTCTAACCTTGGTGCTGAATCACCTGCTCGCGAGAACTCCTGCGTTCCAAAACATTCCAAGGGAAGAAAGGCCAAGGACTCCAAGCAAAAAGATAACAAGTCTTCAGCCGTTTCTAACTATTGTGGATTGGAGACCAAGGACTCCAAGCAAAACGAAAACAAGTCTTTAGCCGTTTCTAAGAATTGTGGATCAGAGGAGCCTGCGACCGTGCAGGGACCCAAAAATTATGCCAGCCATCTAAGTTCAGTTTTGGAAGCATATGAAGAAGAAGTATGAGAGGAAGAAGTCATTGACACTGTATATTAGAAATCCAAACATAATGCTTTTGCTATGGAGATATTATTATTCAATTTAACTCATTTCGCTCTCCTGTAGCTCTAGCAAATCACAATGTGAAGATTGTAATTATGTTAGTATCAAACATAAAATGCAAGTAAAAATGAAGCACACCAGCAAAATAAAATGACTCAAAATAACAGTCCACTAAAGCTTATCAGTCATTGTATTGCTTGAATCCTTTCGCCATATTACAGGGAATCAGAGCCTTACCTATGTAGACCCTCGCTTGATCCAACAAAAAAGAGGTTCCTACTATCAATGTTTATCAGATACAGAGAACATTAGAGGACTTCTTTTTCTTTACAATGACTCAAAAGACTACCTGCACCTTCGCATCCGCTCCCCTATTGTAATGTGCTAGTGTGAGCTCATCTTTTAATGGCTTTCCTTCGAACAAGAATTCCTTCACTTCCACTGGCATCCTCAGTCGGATCAAAATTGAATACCAGGAGTGGCCTCTATAAAGGGTACAAATTTAGTTAAAGGTATTTCAACAACAGTTGATGAGGGAGCAAAAACCATATGCAGAGTAGAATTCTTCTGGATTTTGTAGCTGGCTAGATCCCGATCATCCTCAAGCCGTTTCCCAGCATATATGATACTCTGAAGCTGAATGGGGATTTGCAATTTGTTGAAAACATTGGCTTTGATATCTTTCACGGTATCAGTTTCCCTCACATTAAGAGTAATAGTATTCCCACTCCAAGTCTTAACAAATATGGGCATATGAGCTGGGAATAACTCTAAAAGGGACCCTTCTTTGATGTCAAAAAAGGCCAGGATTTTAGAATCCTCGAGCTGTTCTCCAGCATGAAACAAGTAAAAGTTATTGCTATATAAGTCCCCAATTATGTTTCCAATGATAGCTTTGATATCACTAATAGTAAACATAACCTTAACTGAGAGTTCTACAGTATCTTTGCCTGGTATTTTCACAAATATAGATAGCACCTCTTTCTGGCCAAACACCAAGTTTAGTGTAGAATTATTCTTTATATCAAGAGAAACCAAATTCCTATCATCTGCAAGTAGATGGCCACCATAGGCAAGAGCAAAATTATCAGATAGAATCCCGACTTTCATCTGAACCTTTGATTTGATGTCGCGGATACTGTCAAAACCTCTTGCTTCCACCACGATAACTCCCAGATCATTTGGCATCTTAACATATATTGTCGTTAAAATATAATCCTCCACAACAAGATGGACAATATCGTTACTCTCAATACCACAATCATCTAGCGTTTGATTGCCGGCGTCAAGCAAATTGCAATCTATGAACAGATCCAGATCCTCTTCATCGATCCCTTCCTTCTCATTTATCAGTGCTTTTAGATTTTTTATCGTCGCTGATCCCTTCAACTTCAAAGACATTGTTTTCACAAATTTGACATAAAGATCCATCTGCAGCAAACTAACATTCTTGTAATCACGAACAGTGAGAGGAAAACCGGTTTTGCTAATTTACCAACAGTTACATAATTCACATTTCCTAAAAATCATGTTTAACCGTGACACAGTTGTATAGATTATTGGATTGAAAAGAAAGCATCAAGATTAGATAGTGTACATGAAAAGCTATCTACAATTACATTCTAGGATTGTTCAATTTGCAGCATCAGGAAAGGGGGAAAGTAAATTCTAAGATAGAATTATTTTGGATAAAAGGAGAAATGAGGTTCAATTATAATCAAATTGCAGTAAAGAAGCCTTGAATAAGTTAACTTTTTTTTTTTTTTAAAAAAATTACCCATTAAAAATGAACTGCAAGTTCGAAATTTTCTCTGTTTTCTTTCTCAGCAGCCAAACACAATCATACATTACAGGTAATAGTTAAAAGAAAGAAGAATGATAATTAATCCAAAGAATAGTATAGAGTGAACATAAAAACCTCTCCGTAGGAACCAGAGTGGGCAATTAGAGAGCTTGAAGGTCTTAATCCAGCCATGGCGATCGTTTCTAAAACCCCAAAAACCTGCTGGCAGCAAAACAGCAGACACCTTTTATAGAATAGAACAAGTTACAAAGTAAGAAAAAGGTTGCGTGAGAAATTGAAAAAGCGAGTTCAAACAGAAACAAGACCCTGAATTTGGTCCCACCTCTGTAAAAAATAGACACCAACGCTGAAATACTTCATGATTCTGAAACTCTAACCACAACTGAATCTGTCCTTACTCTCGCCATAAAACAAACAAAAACAAGAATCCCCCCAGTGGTCTTTGGAACAAGCAGGGTTCACTGATCAAAAGCTGCTTTTAAGTAATTTTTTAACTTAAAAGGAAACCGGTGATCCATTTGTTTAGAAATTTCTAGCTTACAAGCTAAGTGCATTTTTAAGCCAAAATGAGACACCCAAACACCTTCCAAATAAGGCTAATATTAAGTTGTATTTTTAATTTTTTTACTCATTAATGGAGACAACAAATACTACTACTTTCCCCCCAAAAAAATGCTACTACTTCCATTTTAATGATAAACATATTTAAGTTTGGATATGGTGAAATTTTTTCTCTTTAAATTTTGCAGGAATGTTTCATTTGTTCTTGTTTTTGTTCATTGTCTAACAGAAGAAATGGATAGAAAAATAAAATTATTATAGGGATTTTATAAAATTATACAAAATATTTTTTAAAAGTAATTATGAATTTAAGCATTGTAATGTGCAGAATATGTAAATCCGTAAGTTATTATTTTATTTACAATTAAACACATATACTTTACCAAAATAAGTTAATTATAAATTTTAATATTTTATATACAATGATTATAGGTAAAATGATATAATATTTTTAAAATATATATGTAGATGTACTAAACAATAATTTTAATGTTATTATTTATTATCATCATTATTACTGCTTCCTTCTGCATGTAAATAAGAGTATGTAGAAGATGAAAACCTCTTCATTGGAATCGGTGACCTTCGAGCTTCTAATTTATCCATGGCGATCAGCCCTAAACTTGCTATAGCGTGTTTTGTTTGTTCGGACTTAGGAAGTCCACCACCTGGGGAAGGACAGAATGACCTTTTACAGATTTTAATGAAAAAACTTTTTGAATATTTCATTCCATTTTTGTTAATTTTTAGATTCGATTGGAGGGAAAAAACCATTAATGCAGAAAATAAAAAAAGAATGATAATCATATATAGCAATCAGCAAAGTACAAATAATACTACAACTTAATGCATAGTTTTGCATTTAACAAAATAATAAGTTCACATATCCACACAAAATCACGAGTATATGCGCATATATACTCCTTCAACAGCGCATATTCACCTAAAATACTACTAGCAGACAATGAATCTAATGTTTCCGCAAAGTGATAAAAGGAGTCGAATTTAGATGCTGTGCTAGCTTGGGAGACAAACCAACACATGATATCTTGTTTTCTATAGGAGAAAATGGGATTTTGGTTTCCAAGGGAGTTGCTGGGACAGGACTTAATGGGACGTGGTTCAAAGGTCGCAAGCAGGCTAAGTGACCCTGAGACTGGTTGTTGCAGATTGGGAGTTTCACTGCCTGTATTGTTGATTCCTTCTCCTTTGGAATAGGTGCTCCCGCAGGATCCTGCACCATTCACAAATTACATTGAGATAAATATAAGTTGATTAAGGAAAAGGGTAATTCAATTTGAAGAAGAGTTAGTTTGTTAACTTACTCCAAGCACTAGAAAAGAAAATGCCTGACTGTCTGCACCAAGATAGATTTCTATCAGCTTTCTTAAATCTGCAAGTGTTGCGTTGCTCAACACCTTAAGGGTGGTGATGAACTTGCCATTATTTACTTTTGATGTTTCCCATTTCACATGAACATCAATTTGTGCATCATTACTTTCTTTCAAGGGGTTGAAGTTCTCCTTTGAAGAAAGTTCCATTAGGCCAGAGAGATCTTTACCAGATTCCACCAAGGTGACATCTTTCAGGATTGATGAGTTTTCCTTATTGAAACTTCTTATTGCAGAATCCTCCTTCAATGTCACACATGGAGTTGACTGATCCTCGGCATTCTCAAACAACCTTTTTGTTGGTAATGGAGTTCTATTGTGTTCAGAGAGCTCTCTGTAGTTCCCGCAAAGTGTAAATATATTTTGGATTCTTGTTCGCCTAGATGATGCTGGATCAACATTCTCCAAGGAAGATGGATTGGAGCTCTCAAACTTTTGGGGAGAAGAGCTTGTGTCAACATTGAGATTGGTTCCTGAGCCACCAACAATCCTCTTTACTTCTACAATCCCTTTCTCCACTTCCTCATCATCCATTATTCCTTCTTTATGATCCTCTTCTTCCACTTCTACTTCCTCCTCCTCGAATACAGTGCTCAGACTTACTTTGCCACCATATGTTGGTGCCAGAATATCATGCTCAACCACCTGATTCAAGTATGGATAATTAGCCAAATTGGGAATGCCAATGGTGTTAGATTTTTGAGCAGCTATATCTACACATTTCACTTCAGGAACAAATGGTTCTTGATCACCCATATCCAAATCCATTGATTTTACCATTCCAGGATCCTCATCAGCATAAACTCCCATAAGCCTTCGGGCAAAGCTGCTTCCATCCATGCTGGACCTATACCCCACATTATTTTCATCCTTGGGACGGGATAGTTCATATTCAATTTCTTCCAAGCGCTTTCTCAGCAATTCAACTTCTTCCTGCTGTTGTAGTATCCTCTCTTCCATTCTCCTCCTCTCTAGTTCAACAAACTCTTCAGCCATTCTCTGACACTCCTCCAACTTCTTTTCCAATGCAAGTCTCAAACTTGTTGTCCGCTCATTCACTTTCAAGATGATCTCTTCTTCACTAGCTGCAGATCCTTTCCCTTCTATTAATGCCCTCAGTGCAGCAACTTCTTCTTCTTTCTTTTTAAGCTGCCTGTGAGCCTCATGTTTTTCTTTCTCTCTGAGCTTGTTCTCCATTTGCAGCTTATGTATAAATTGGTCCATGGCTGCTATCTTGGATCCTAACAGCACTGCAGATGAATCTTCAGCTCCAACTTTATCCTTGGATGGCGTATGAGGACCGCGAACAATACACTTTGCTTTTGCTCCATATTCGAGTGTGCAGATTGTTTTATGTATCTCTTTAGGGTCTGGACTTGCACATAATATCATTAAAATTTTGGATTTATCATCCTCAAACGAGTCCTGAAGAAGTAAAACCTTACAAAATTAGGTGTCAAACCACATCACACACACACACACACACATGGTCATAATGAAAGAAAATTCACCTGAAGTAGCATTGTCAACTTGCTATCTCTAAAGGGAACATGTGAATCTCCATTAGCAATAGATTCAACAACTCTCTTTAATGCAATATTTCCTTGGTTGATTTTCCCTGTCTGTTGTTGCAGTCGAAAAAAGCACAGAGTCAATGTTCCTTCTCAATACTGAGATAAGTCCTATTCAAATGGGCACCATCTTGAAGTCCCTTATTAAAGAAATCATAAAAGCATTTACCTGCATCTTTGTTTCAACAGTGTTTTGCCCAGCTTGTTCTATATTTTCTGAGCCTGCCATATCAACCAGCATAAGCCTTCCACCCACAGTTGGGACATCCAGTATTATCTGTACAAACAAAATAGAAAATATAAATTATTTTCTGCTAAGAAACAACACTTTCTAGGATTTTTCTCAAGGTATTCCTAGAGAACCATACCATACAATGACTCCTAGAACTCCGATCATTGCAGAGAGTACTCTTAACTATCCTTCGCTTCTCCACTTTCTGAATCTCCTTCGAAATTTTTCCAGCTTCAGTCCCAGATATGTATGTAGCATTTTTTGCTTTTTTGCCCATCACTTCAAGTCTTACCTACAAATGTTAATTACTAGTTCAGAATTCAGTGGAAAAACATCAAACCGAGATAAAATCGATTCTGGTATGACCCTTCCCACTGCAGACTACGAAAATAAAAGAAACTGTATTAAATTTGAAAAGATTTAGAATTACAATTTCAGTAAATATGACTCCTTTACAACCATGTATTAGTATCATATCACAAGAAAACACTCTAAGAAAACTATCACAAGAAAAGATTCAGTTCCTGGTCCATCATGGTCCAATATTTCGCATCGTATACAATGTAGGTGAAAAGAAGAGATGCAAACACATATTTTGAAGCAATAAAACAAAATTCCAGCTCCAACACAAGAAAAGAATTCTAAAGAAAAAGCTAGTTAACCAACAAAAAGTCCAATTAACTAACCCAAGCATAAATAATGTAGGCAAGAACTACTTAAAAGTAGTCATTAAAAGAACATAATCAAAATTATGAAGTGACAATGTTACCTTGGATCCACTACCGCCCTTGGGCCACCCGATTCCAAATCCACCCCCACCATTACTGGACAGAAGATCATAAATCTCCTCATTGTATATCTCTAAAACTGTAACCTGCACAAATGTACACATTCCCACTTTCTCTCCATCACTTTCTTCATTTCCCTCTTCTCGATCTCCCAGTATATCCTTTAATGTTCGATACACAATTCCTGGCTGCTTAGCACACCCGAACATGGTGTGGCTTTTCCCTGAACCCGTCGGCCCATACATCATAATAGTGCATTTCTTCCCCAATTTAACCCCATTGATCCTAGACTCTACAAACTTTTTATAGAAGGCATCAAGATCTTCTTCCTCAGAGAGAGAAACCCCATCAAGGGTAAAATCTCTATACCCAATATCAGCACGGACACGAAGAGTCTGATTATCAGGATTTGCTTGCAGGATGCAATTAGCTTTTTCTTTTTTGTCCGGATGATCTCGAATTCTTCCAATTACTTCTATGGGATGATCAGGAGGGAGTTCTTTGACTGTTGAATTTGGGTGAGGAGAGGGATGAGAAATGGGGGTTCTTGCCGATGTGAAATTAAGACGGTGCTTAGATTGCGGCGTCTTAAATGAATGATTTTGGTGTAGTTTGGAAGAAGGTGTAGGAGCCATTTTTGAAAACTAGATCAGACGATGGATTTTGATAGGTTTATACAATTTGAATCCCAATTCAATCCAAATCAGTTTTTACGAGATAGGAGGAGAAGAGTAGAAGGAATAACTCAGAATGAGAGAAATGTTAGAGTTCTTGAGTGGAAAGGTAGCAATAATGAAAATTCCAAAATTAGGTTTGAAAATCAAAATTGAAAGTAGCCGTTAGATACACTAACGTCTCTTTTTTATTTGTCCTCCCCGCTTCTTCTCGTGGTCATTTGAAGGGAAAGGCAATTCAATCCACGACCCACGGGTATGTACTGACCCGAATCAAGTCGACTTGAAATTTTAGCTTAGATTAATTTAGGTCAAATCAAAAAATTAAAGTAATAGTAGTATTAAGAATGTCTGAAATGAGTGTGTATATTAAATTTGTTAACCATTGTTTTAAATAAGTTCTCACAGTACTTTTTATTTTAAATGAATTTCAAAATATTTTATACAAGTTAATTGAATTCTTTATTTTAGTAGTATAATTTTTTTATTTTATTTTAACTTAAGTAGTATAGCACAAGTTAATTAAATTTTAGATTTACTTATTTTCTTTATTTCATCTTTCAATTCTAGGAATTTAATTATATGGAACTTATTGAAGTTACAAATGAATTTTACAAAATTTATACACATTTGCAAGACCATATTGTCTGCTGCATAGCAATATTTATTGTATTTAGAAAGGGAGAAATCAGCTGGTTTTCAATTATACTTGATTAACTATTTTAATGAATCAATATATCTTTGATGAAAAATGTAAATTAGTGTAAATTAATTTTAAAAAAAATGTTTTCTGTACTAACCGTTTCCTGATTAGAGCATAGATCCTATATAAGGGATTTGAATACAATAGTAAATCAAATTATAAGCAAAGGCAAAAGATCAGAAGAAGATTTCAAATTTCTGCTGCTTGCCCTTGACTTCAAAGGCCTTATTGTAAAATTTACAGTTACAACGGTATATTTGTTCCTCCGACTGGTTACAGCCATACACAAACTCAATTGAAGAATGGAAGAAGATACATTTGGTATACAGAGATGAAGACCTCTAATTTGGTATAGAAGCTGCAGAAGTAAATAGTTATGAGATCACAAAAACCCTCAGTTCACCCTTATCCCCTCTGGTGATACGGGTATCAGCATCGACATAAGTAACCTCAAATTCACCGCTTCCAGTATTAGATGGAGGCCTTAATGCATCTGGGATACGAGGTACTTCGAAGGGCGGAAGTTGCGACAAGTTCCCAGCCGTCTTTACCGTTGTTTTCTCAAATATTATTTTGATCTTCGCAGATCCTACTCACATGCATACAAACTAGATCATTTTCAAGTTTAAAAGAGAGAAGATGTGATATAATAACAAAGGAATTAAGTAGCACCAACCTATAAGTTCAAATTTGTGATTTAGTGTGGCAGTCACCTCAACAGGTGATAAAGGCCATGGAGCGCCTAGTTCAAGCTCTACTATATTGTCAAAATCTTTGCTTAACACATCAATCCGTTGAAAGACCTAATCATGAAACCAAAGACATACTGAGAAGGCAGGAAACCAATATGCAATCACTAATTCCCACGAGGAAACTCATTTTGATTTTTATGCCAGTTTTTGCTAAAGTCGAATTCGAATATTATTGAAAGACAGGAAATGGTGCACCACATTATATTCTCTATGCTTTGCTTGCTCATAATGTTTCAAAGAAGAAATGCTGAAATGCATAAAATTAGTGACATTTATTTATGAATGGTCCTGAAGCACTGAACTTAACTGACTGAAGCTATTTTTATTCCAAAGAGAAAACATAAACTCAGGCCTTCAAATTCTAGATATCTAAAACCATAGGACTTTCAATAAAAAGATAGCTGCACACTGTACTAAAGTTCCATTCACAATTATGCACATTTATAACGTCCCAAGGGAAAATTAGATTGCCATTTGAGGATAAAGTCATCAAAATAAAAGAGAAAATTGAAATTCCATAGAAAACCTGGCCAAGTGTAATAGGAAGCAGCCTTCCTGTAGGAGGTCCTGGACGACTTCCACCTAGAGTGCGGGATGAGAATGCACTGCTATAAATCAGCCTCCATCTTCCTTGCAGCTTATCTATATCATTTTCAAGATCAACTAGTCCTCCTACCGATTCAAGCTCCTTGGCAGCAGCATCTGCCTTCTGTAGATCATCTTCACTAGCAGCAAGGCCTCTGTTAAGACCAGACACAGCACTCTGCAATTGACCATTTGCATGTTTAGATAATTTCCCAACTGATAGAAAGGGAGTTATTCCAATGGCATTATTACATTAGTCATGGATGAGCTTTTGAATCCTATACATTTCTGATGATGGAGATTTGAGTCCAGAACATGAAAAACTAAATGGATACAGATAAAAAAGTGCATACAAATAGATATAGATTAACTATTTTGGGATAACACTAATCAAGCATTTTCCCAAAGCTTTATCTTCACTTGAAAAGTATCAAACTTATTAGATCACAAAAAAGTGAATTAGCCTTACAACAGACAATAAACCAGGAGATTGTTTAAAGGATTTCAGCAATTTCCCAAACCCATTACTCCAAGGATGAGTAATTAGTAATTACATGCATATCAAATACTCTTCACATAATGCTAGCACGTTGCAGGTATGAATTTCCTGTTAAACTCTCCAACACTGATATACTAATAATCATTCAAAACATATTTGTTGTAACCTTCCACTTCTCAAGTGGAGCTATACTGTAACAAGCTTCATTCAATGTCTTTTGGACAACTATTACAATCTAGAAAATGAATCAAGGGTTAAACTTTTACTGGTCTTAGGAAGTTTTATCATGTTAATGACGTTAATGAAACAAAATGATTGTAATAAGCTAATTACTAACTTAACAAAATTAATTCACCCAAATACAAGGACTTATCGTGATGACTACCAACCAAGGATCTGAGTAATTGTAGAGAGGTATAAGCAAATCAATCAACAAGAACTGAACTGACAGAAACTGTTTACAAAAGACTATCAATTAGAAAGCAAGAAACTGAAGAAAAATGAAAGTCATTTGCAGTGAAACAATAGCAGCTGAATCAAATTAATATTCTAGTAATGAGAAGAATACCAGCAATTTGAACTTCAAAGCAGCAATAAGCTCCCCTTTCTCCTCATTTCCAGGAGTAGTAGGTGGGTCAAGGACAGACACTTCATCAAGAGCAGATCTCACGACAACACTTCTAAACGCATCATTCGTGTGCAATCGATGTCGGTTCGAATATACATGGGAAGATGATTTCTTCCAAGCGTGAATTTTCATAGGAAGCGCACATCTATTGAAATAATTAGAATAGGAAGTCAAAGATTGAGATGGAATTGTTGGAGGGTGAAGAAGAATGCTTAACGAATCCATGGTGCTTTGAATCTTAACAGAACTTCTCTGGCAAACGACGAAAATGGAAAGATCAAGAAAACCAAGTTACCTTTTTATAATAGGATGATGGTAACAGCAAATTCTGATTGGTTTGGAATCTTCTTTTCTGATACTAATGGCGGTGTTTTGACTATGTACCTGTGGATGCTTGTCCTCCAGAAAATAAAAAAAAAAAAAAATTCTTCTTTTTATAATAAAGAAAAGGACAAGCTTTTTTTTTTTTTAATTAAAATTTCAAAACTCAAAATGAAATTCATTTCCCGCTCAAAAACAAATCATCTTCCCATTTAAACTCTATAGACCCATGATTGCATTTATTTTCTTTCTCATTTACAAATCTCCTCTTCTAAATCCATTCTAAAACTTTCAATTGATTATTGTCTTTTTAATTTAATTTATTATTACTATTGAAATTCGATGTCTGCCCCATCGAATCGCCGATTAAAGGATCAGGATGGTGCCGATAAAACTGCCGCCGTTCAAAAACCCACCAAAACCCTGACTCCTATTTCTCCTTCCGTCCCAAATTCCATTTCTGCCACCAAGAAATCAGTCTCTGGCAAAGATAATCTCAGACTCAGTTCTCGGACTCAGAAGCCTACGCTCCGGTCTGTGCCGCGCGTCGATAAGGCTGCGGTGGGTGTTGTACCCGTGAGCGACGGCGTCGAAGGCCGCGTGCGGCGGTCCACGTCATCTGTGCCAAGAGGTAGGAGTTCAAGCCCATCTGAGTTTATTAGGGTTTTTAGAGATTCTAAGGTTTCAAAGGGAGGGGCTGATAGCCGTGTCGTGTCGAGTGCGGAGAGGAAAAGTGGTTCTAGGAGTTTTAGGGATGGGAAGGAAAATGGTGGATTTGGTATTGAATTAGTGAAAAAGACTGAATCTTTTGAGAGAAATGATGTGAAAAAAGAACAAAATGAGAAGAATTTAAGTGGTTTAAGGACACTGAATAATAATGGTAACAAAGGGGTTAGTTTGAATTCGAGCTTGACAAAATCAAGCGAGGTTGATGATGCAGGTGAATCAAATTTAGAATCGAAAGTCCAAAAAGGTGTTAAACTAGATAAGTTGCGGGGAGATAAATCTGGCTCCAGTTTTAAATTTGATCGCCTAAAAGAGTCAGGTGAAAGAAGTGGTAGTAAAGTTAAGGTTTTGGAGAATTTGAAAGAGAAGGGACAAGTTGAAGAGGTTACAGGCAGCAAGATTGGGCTTAAATATCCGAGTAAGCTTCATGAGAAGCTTGCTTTTCTAGAAGGGAAAGTCAAGAGGATTGCGTCTGATATTAAGAAGACAAAGGAGATGCTGGATATGAATAATCCTGATGCATCCAAGGTAATAATTTCAGATATCCAGGACAAGATTTCAGGTATTGAAAAGGCAATTGTAAATGTTGGTGGTGATTCATCCAAAATTGTTGAACATGAAAACGGAGAAAAGGAAGTACAGGAAAAGATTAAGCATGAGAAAGTTGAACAGACTAAGGGCTCAGTTAAAGGGCTGAACAATGAGGAACTTGAAGCAAGACTCTTTCCTCATCATAGATTACTTAGAAATAGAACATTGTTGAAGGCCTCATCCGGCAGTTCTCAGAATCACAATGAACCTAATGACATTGACGCAAGTAGTGAGTCAATGGTCAAGGAGAAGTTAATGAGCCCTGTGGAAGAAAATCCAATAGCTTCAGAGTTTTTGGCTTCACTGAACAAGGAAGACACGAATGTGACATTGAGAGACACAAAGATGGGTCTTGAATCTTGCGAAGTTAAAGAGACTGATAGTGCAGAAGTTTCAGGAAAGCAAGATTCTTTGGACTTCTGCTGTGGTAAGAGTGAGGAGGAGCTCGATCTTACCACTGATGAGACATTTGACGAGTTCGATGACCAGGAAAATAGACATACAGTTATAATTGGTGAGGAGACTGAAGACACTTTTGTCTACCAAGTAAATGAAATAGGCCCCAGATGTTCCACAGGAGGATGGTTTGTGTCAGAAGGAGAGTCTGTTATTCTTGCCCATGATGATGGATCATGCTCCTTCTATGATATTGCCAACTGTGAGGTATGCACTGTACTATTTGTTACAGTTTGATAAAATCCCTTTTGGCTTTGCTTTTGATTGTTTCTGATTTCCATTTTGTTCATTTTCCCAATTTTTGTTAAAACTCTCCACATTTATGCACATTCTCGTATACCTTGTTGAATACTGCCTGTGACACTTTAATCTTTACTTAAGGATCATGTATTTCTCTTTACAGTCATATTGTTGCCTGCATTGATTTAATTAATTAATTAATGTAATCTTTACAAATGATTTAGCCTACTAATAGTCCATAATTTAAATCCAGGAAAAGGCTGTGTACAAGCCTCCAATGGGAATCTCACCTAATATATGGAGAGACTGTTGGATAATTCGTGCACCTAGTGCTGATGGATGCTCAGGGAGATATGTTGTGGCTGCATCTGCCGGTAACAACCCTGATTCAGGTTTTTGTTCATGGGATTTTTACTCGAAAGATGTCCGAGCTTTTCACATGGAGGATGGGGAAAGAACTTCAAGAACTGTTCTAGGTCCCTTGCCCAGTAATACATATGGAAGAAATGCTTTGCCTGGCTCGTTATTGCCAGAAACACGGGAATGGTGGTATAGGCCCTGTGGACCCCTTATCATATCCACTTGCAGCAGTCAAAGGGTAATTAAAATATTTGATATACGTGATGGGGAGCAAATAATGAAATGGGAGGTTCAGAGGCCTGTTTTAGCCATGGATACTTCAAGTCCTTTGCAGTGGAGAAACAGAGGAAAAGTGGTTATAGCTGAAGCAGAATCAGTATCTGTGTGGGATGTGAACTCTCTTAACCAACAATCTTTATTATCTATTTCTTTATCGGGTCGCAAAATATCTGCTCTTCATGTGGTTAATACTGATGCTGAATTGGGTGGTGGAGTCCGGCAAAGGTAAAAAGTTTCTGTTACTGCAATTTTTACATTTTATCTGAATTTGAATTCACTTGCTGTTGCTCTCCATATTGAACTTCAGCGTCATTGAATAGGATTTTACTTTCTTACTGCATAACGTTAGAAATCTAAAAAGAACCAATGGCGAAGTTGTATCATGAGTTGGAGTAATTTGACATTTAAATTATCCAGTAATATATTCCTGAAGCTGGAGGAAGTGATGAAACCCTCTTTAACTCCACTAGTTTTTGAATTAATTCAATGCACCTCAACTCTCCTTTATTTGATTCTAGGGTCCTTTCCTACGTTCTTCAGTCTGATCTAGAGCCACATTTCCTATTGTTTCCTTTTCTTCTACCAGAATCCATCTTGTTTTCTTGATTCCTGAATCCCTGATTCCAAAAGTTTTATATCTCACATAATTTTCTTCCTGTCTGATACATCTACCCTAGCAAAATATATATACTGCATGTAATTTACAGAGGCAATTATTGATATTGAATAAATTTGTTACTTCTGGAATAAATGAATGAATTTGTGAGAAGCAGCTGTGGAAACTTTCTCAGCTATAACCAAAGTATTGTTACATGCCATGATGTGTCAGTGCCCTGGCCAGTTTGTCAAATGTTTTTCTTCTCATGTAGTATACTATGTTGTATGAGTATGATGTTCAGAGATGAGACGGCCTTTTTGATGCATGCATAATGAAAACTGCAACAAAATTCTTCTTTTTTTTTTTTTCCCAGTTCTGAATTGGTAAAACTTTTGCTATGCAGAGTTACTTCAGCAGAAGCTGAAGGAAATGATGGCGTGTTCTGCACTGCAGACTCTGTTAATATTTTGGACTTTCGCCATCCATCTGGTATAGGTCTGAAGATACCAAAAGTTGGAGTTAGCGCTCAATCAGTTTTCACACGTGGAGATTCTGTTTACATGGGCTGTACTAATACGAGGTCTAGTGAATGTTGTTCGCAAATCCAACAGTTCTCATTGCGCAAACAAAGAATAGTCAGTACTTACTCTCTGCCAGCATCAAACAGTCACTCGCAATACTCAGCCATAACACAGGTTTGGGGAAATTCAAACCATGTAATGGGTGTTTGCGGGCAGGGGCTATTTGTGTTCGATGGCTTGAAGGACGATGTAATGCAGTGTTTTGGTGTTGATTATGGAAATAACGAAAAGGTTAAAGATGTTGTGGGACCAGATGACTTGTATTCACCTTCTTTTGATTACATGGCATCTCGAGTCCTCCTTATATCAAGAGATCGACCAGCATTGTGGAGGCAGTTGCCGTAGTTGATGATGTGTGCTTGACAATACTGATGTAATTTATGTAGATTGTCATTCAGCTGGTGTTTTTGTGATGCTATTTGAGATTATAATTCATAATCTATCCTTTTTCTTTCTATTCATACACTGGAATTTGCCATGAGAAATTGAAAGAAGAAACAAGTGCAGATTTCAGTTTCTATTGTTGACTCAGAACAGGAGTCAAGTCAATCACCTGCTCCGTTTGCTTTTTTTGATTCACAGCAGTCTAGTTGATCACATTTTTCACTTATTTTTTAAAGTAATAAATTTCTAATAATCACTTACTTGTTTGGATTCTTACATTTTTTTAGTTATTTTGTTTTATGAGAAAATTAAGAATATGATTTTGAAGTTTATATGATGGAATTTGTTGAAATATCAATTTAAAAGTAACAAAAGAATATTAGCATAGAATAGATCTTTGAATTTCTTCAATCAATATTTAATTTTATATGTACAAAGATATTTTTATTTTTGTGTTAAAGTGCGGTCCCATAGATTTAAGCCGGCCACTTGACAATGTGATTTGTGGTACTATTGGAATAGTACATTGATTTGGTGGTGATGGATTGCAAGTACGGTTACAGTTTGCTTAAAAAACATTAAACATGCGTTTAAAACGGAATGGTACAAGAACAACGATTTCTTCGTGTTTTAAATCTGAATTTACTTAGCTAGCCATGACTCTTCATAATTTCATTTTTATTTTGATTCTTAAATTCTAGAGAACTTTGGATATTGTGGAAGCCTTGCTGCTTATTAAACTTTCTTATTACTTTTTCAATTTATTCTCTTTTTATGCCGTCACCTAATAAAAACACATAATTTAGATTTGAACTTATACGCCCTAATCCTAAATTCAAATTTAATAAGCTAAAAAAAAAAAAAGCACTTTCAACTGTTAACTTTTTGCTCATGGTTCGATTACTTCTGTTTATTGTCATTTACTGTCAATTTACAATTCGTTTGCTAGTGTTTATTTTCCATATTTCTTCCGAGTTACTTCATTTTGTGTAGAGCAATTTGTTTGCTACTGTCATTTGCAATAATGTAATTAGTTATTCATGTTTACTATGCGATATTCATGCATTAATTATTTTTTCTCTAAAATTTATTTATTTTCTTACAATAACCACTTTTAATGTATTCTAAAATGTAAAAACTGTTGTTTTTGGCAAAAAATCCTGCATATGAAAATCTAGACTCCAAATTCAATTTAGTTTGAGATTAGTGTATTTGGACTAAATAAAATCACTTTTTTATAAAATTATATTTTTATTAGTTTTTTTTTTTTTCAAAAATAAGTTATTATGGTGGCCGATCCTTTTTTTTAATTTATTAAATTTTGTAGCTTGTATCTATAACGCTATAATATTGTCATTAAGATTAATTTCTTCTGCTAAAATTTGAATATTATATAAATAAGAAGTTTTTTATTGTCTATTATTGTATATATTATTTTTATTATCTATTTTTATATTTTTATTACATTTATATAATATGATAGTGATGTTTTGCGATTATATAAATAATGAAATTCAAATTTAATTTAAAAAAAAAATTTATTTTTAAATGAAATAAAATATATTAAATAGTTAATTAATTTTATGAATGGAAAGAAAAAGCAGACAATACATAATATAAAAGTTGTTTGGGATCGTTAAATTTTATATTTTGTTATCGAAAAACTGGATAACAAGATATAGAATTTATAAATTTTATCATATATCTCAAATTACTAATTTTGGATAAGGGAATTTCACGTAAAAAGTGAAATCTAATCAATTTATAAGCATAAATTCATGCCTTTTACTAAACAAAGAAATCATACATTTACATACTATTTATTTCGCATTCTGTGAATTCAATAAAATCACCTAATATTAAATGTATTTACGATTTAGATAAAAGACAAACATCTAATTTCTTTTTAAAAAAAAATGGAAAAAAATCTATTAGTAGTACAAATAATTTAGCGTTGTTCATTAATTGAGTTCTGAAGGTCCCGAAAAAACAGTTGTCATCTGGAACTGATATGAAATCATTGGTTCTGAAGGTTTGCTTATAATAATTGTATGCATTTTAGTTTCTTTGAAGCATCTGTCACATGCTAAAATACTTCTTTTTATTTTTTAGAATTGTTTATTTTTTTTTATTTTCTGAAAACTAAATAATTGTAGTTGTTTTAAATGTTGGAACAAATACATTATTGAACTCACAAATTTAATATAATATATTAAATTAGGAACCTTTCATTATTAATTGTAACGACCCTAATTACTTCTGCCAAATCCAATGCTTGGCGAATTATTTGCCACATCACTATATCACAAACCACAACCTTAATATTGTATGAGTTTTATTTGTAAATTTATTTCAAAACAATTTTAATTTTAACGATAAAATAAAAAATATGATCTAGTTAATAAATTCAAATCTATCCATTTTATCATTATTTGGCAAGTAATTTAAACACACTATTTTGGAAACAAATAAAAAAATTTCAAAAAAAGAAACATATTCATTTCCTTTTATAGTGTTTTCCTTTAAAAAGATAAAAATTAAACTAAATGTATTGAAAATTATAAACTGAAAACAATTTGTAGTTAATACACGTGATGAATATGTTAATATTAAAGTCTAGTTTTTATTTTAATTCCCACTCACGTTTCTCTTTTTAAAAGATAATAAAAATACCGTTGCTACAAATAAATAATATGTAACTAACATTCACGATTCCACTTTATCTATTGGAATTCAGAAAGAGGATAAAATAAAGAAAGTGAAGGGAGAGGGAGAGAGAAAATGAGGAATTCTAAAAATCCTCTGTTGCGAGGACAGAGAAAAGAAGGCGGAAAATATAAACATGGCTTCTCCTCATTTGAGATCAAATCACTTTCAAGCGTTTGTGAAGCGATTTTTCCTTCTATTCAAATTCCAGAACAAAATCATCAAATTAACAAACACGTGCACAACTTTCTCGAAGCTTCTGGTTCTCAGAGCCATGTTCCTGATCAGGTACGTGTTCTGTTGTTTTCTGTCTTAATTATTAATAAAGCAGTAATGATTTTGTTTTTGGAATTGGAAAGGTTGCAGAGCTTTTGGAGAAGAGAGTGTTTCGAGAAGGCGTGATTCTGATAAGAATAGTATTGCTGGCATTATATACAAGAATTGGGACATTTTTGTTTTGTGGGCGGCTTTGTTTTGGAGAGAAATGGCCTTTTATCAAATCATTTTCAGATATTTCTGTGGAAAACAGAGAAAAAATAGTGCAAAAGTGGTTCAAGAACGGATTTTTCAGCGTTATTAGACCTGCTTTCGTGTTAATCAAAGCTGCCTGCCTCTACTGTTTCTTGTCTCAGGTATTTTTTTGTTTGTTTTAGTGCTGTTGGTTGGGACAAACAAACTCAGTGTATAAAAATGTGGGCGTTGGAATTTGGAAGTATGCACATTAGAAAACAAACACGCCTTCTATTTTCGTTAAAATTTTGAGAAAAGACACTTAAACTATATATCTGCTACTCAACTGCATATTTAATTACAACTTTACGTCTGGAAAAGCAGTTGTTTTTATTTTCTAAAAATAATAATTATTTATCATTTGAATTAAATAAAAGTAGTAAATTATATTTCATAAATATAGCTAGCGTTAACAACAATATTACACAAGAATTTGTCAATTTGTACTGCCAAACAGGACTTTAAATTTCATAAATAAAGCGTTACTTCAAAAATAGAGTACTCATATTAAAGAAGAATTTAATGAAAGGTTTTTGTCACAAGCGTCCCTCATTTTCATGACTTCTAATGTAAAAGTGCTAAAATTTGGGTGGAAACTTCATTTATACTTTCAAATTTCCAGGATGGCTTCATAATTATTTTTTTTTTTTAAAAAAAAAATTAATTTCATCTGATTTCCAAATACTACACTATCACGATATTAAAAAAAATGGGTGGCTCTTCCAATTTAATTTTCTACATTGGTAAAATTCTAAAAGGTCCAACAACTCATCTAAATAAGACAACTCATTGTAGATATAAATTTTTTAAAAGTATTGTTATATCCTATATTTCTATTATTGGGAGAAGAAACTCCAAATATGTAATGCGAAGTCAAAGATGGTGTTTCTCTTTGCTTTTAAGCTGGTCAAAGTAATTTTTCAATTATAAATTATTTAATAAAATGTTTCTGAAAATTTAAACTATAGATTATAAGCTGATTATAATTTATTTTTTATAAGCTCAGTTTCTTAGCTTACAAATAATCATATATTATAAGCTGTTTTAGTTTAAAAGTAATGCGGATCATATTATCTTGCGTCAGAGTATGATTCTAGTGGTTCAACGGTCTCATTGTAATTCGGATCGAGACATGTGATAGAAATCATCAAAATCCTGCCCTTACACTTCGGATGATTGTGAAAATTATTTGTCCAATTAACTAATGCATGATTCAGATCCATAATTAACAAGAAAGAAGTTTGAATCTCACTGTGTCATTTATTACTATTATATATATTGATTATTGTTTTCTACGAAAATATAAAAAATGATAAAAACATTTCACAAACCTGTAATGTAACAATCCAATTTAAGAAATTAGTAATAATTGTGCAGGTTGATGAGAATGGCAACAACCCAGCATGGGAAGCAATTGGCTATGCAGTTGACACCCAACAACATCACCACCACACAAACCAATTTCCACCAGAAAGGCCTCTTGAGAAAGGCATTATTGAAACTATTCAAGAAACTGATGATTCTACCCTTATCCAAACTCTAATCCAAAAAACGGGTCTTAAAGTGACAAAACATCCAAAACAGAAAATCTGCAAAATCCAATGTGACGTTGTAGTTATTGGCTCTGGCTGCGGCGGTGGTGTTGCTGCTGCTGTTCTTGCTGCTTCAGGTCAAAAGGTTCTTGTTCTTGAGAAAGGAAACTATTTCACTGCTAGAGATTATTCGGGTCTCGAAGGCCCATCTCACGACCAGTTATATGAATCAGGAGCAATTCTTCCAACTTCAGATGCAAACGTAATGATCATGGCAGGATCAACGGTTGGTGGAGGTTCTGCTATTAATTGGTCAGCTTGTATTAACACACCTGACACTTTACTTCAGGAATGGACTCAACATAATAAACTTAAGCTTTTTGGAAGCTCTGAGTATCTTTCTGCTATGGAAACTGTTTGTCAAAGAATTGGAGTTACTAAAGATTGTGTAGAGGAAGGATTTCAAAATCAAGTTCTGAGAAAAGGGTGTCAAAATCTTGGCCTTGAAGTCAGTACAGTCCCTCGAAATTCGTCCGAGAAGCATTACTGTTGGTCTTGTGGGTATGGCTGTCCGAGCGGAGAGAAGAAAAGCACTGATACAACATGGCTTGTTGATGCTGTTAATCATGGGGCAGTA
Organism: Croton setiger; assembly: GCA_948099555.1. Taxonomy (NCBI): domain Eukaryota; kingdom Viridiplantae; phylum Streptophyta; class Magnoliopsida; order Malpighiales; family Euphorbiaceae; genus Croton; species Croton setiger. The sequence continues at coordinate 61,706 of CANUEY010547403.1, forward strand.
ATCATAACAGGATGTAAAGCAGAGAGGTTGATTTTAGCAGAAAACAAGAAAAATGGATGTAATAGGCCAAAGAAATGCTTAGGAGTCATTGCAAAAATTTTAAACAATACCGATATTGGACTAAAGTTACATATAGAAGCCAAAATAACAATTTCAGCATGTGGAGCTCTTTTGACACCACCTTTACTGATTTCAAGTAGATTAAAGAATCCAAACATTGGCCGAAATCTTCATCTCCATCCAGTACTAATGGCCTGGGGCTATTTCCCTGAATCAAACAAAGACTTGAAAGGAAAATCTCATGAAGGTGGCATAATTACATCAGTCCATAAAGTAATGTCCAATGATAAAAATGTAAGAGCTATAATAGAAACTCCTCAATTAGGACCATCTACATTTGGTGTACTTTGTCCATGGGAATCTGGTCTTGACATAAAGAAAAGACTACTCATGTATTCAAGAACTGCCCACTTAATAACAATAGTAAGAGACCGAGGCGCTGGCGAAGTCAAAAGAGAAGGAAGAATAAGCTATAACTTAGATCCAGTTGACATAGAAAATCTCAAGGCAGGACTAAGAGAATCACTCAGGATTTTGGTAGCTGCGGGAGCTGTCGAAGTGGGTACGCATAGGAGTGATGGACAAAGGCTAAAATGCGAAGGGATAAGTAAGAGGGAGTTGGAAGACTTTTTAGACACAGTGTTTCCTTGTAGAGGAGTAATGTCACCGGTGAAAGATTGGATGTCATATGGTTCTGCTCATCAAATGGGAAGCTGCAAAATGGGGATTAATGAAAAAGAAGGCGCGGTCGACGAAAATGGTGAGAGTTGGGAAGCAGAAGGGTTATTTGTTTGTGATGCAAGTGTTCTTCCTAGTGCTGTTGGTGTTAATCCGATGATCACTATACAGTCCACTGCTTATTGCCTCTCAATGGGAATTGCAGAGTCTTTAAGGAGACAACAGATTTGAATTTCCTGAAATTGTATTGATCATGTTGTCGTATTTTATTTATGAGCAGTGGAATAAGATTATAAAAAATAAAAAAAAAAGGCTTTGGATATTAAAACCATGGAATTTAAATTAGAGTTCTCAAATTTACAAAATGAAATAAACAACAAATTAGAGTTTTTGTTTTGAAATTGTCTTATATTATCGTGCAAAATCTCATGGCCAGATCTATCTGTTTCATTTTGTATTAATCTGATTGTTCTATTTCATCACAAGTCGAAAGAAATAAAAGGAAAATTAAGGCATTGGATATATTGATTGAGAGCAGGAAATTGGAATTAGAGTTTTCAACTTTACAAAATCTGTTATTTGTTGAAAATACACTCGGAGCTATACAATTTTACAAAGAGAAAGAAATGGTGCTCTGAAGAATGACTGGGCTTCTTTTCTCTTGTGAGACCCAGTAGTAAAATTCAGAAGAATGCCTCTCTCTGTCGGCATCATCTCGTCAGTATTCTGACTCAGAATAGAAGTATCAATTAATAAAATCTACGTATAACCTCAACCATCAGAATCCATCTCGCGGAATGGTAAAGGAACTGCCTTCACTGCCCTGAACTTCCCAACATTGTTCAGATGCTCATTCTCCAATCTGTAATTACCAGCACAGGTCTTGTTTTGTTATAGTTAGTGCTGAAGCATATTTTTTTTTTTTTTTTTTAAACAAGGAGTTTAGTTACCTGTAAAAGTTCCAATGGCCTCGTCGAATAACCTCTAAAGAGGCCAAGAAAAAGTCCACCATTCTTGATTCAACCATGCTAAATCTTCGAAATCGCATCACAGTCTCCACCCAAGCAACTCTAAGAACTATGTTCAAAGCCTGTAATTTTGTTTTTTTAAGAAAAGGAAATCTTAATCTGTGAGTAACATATTCAGTCCATTAATTTAGGCAAAAATAAATTAAATGTAAGAGAACTTACAATGGAAATGTAATAAATGGTTCTGTTCCTTAATATCAAATCATCTCTTAAAAGTGGATTCCTGGAATTTGGTTTGAGAAGGCCCCAATCTTTAACAAAATCCCAATAAAGCTGATAAACAGTAGCCATTGCAGAAGTAACCAATACTATACCAAACCATAAGTGGTTTTCCTGTCTAGCATAAGTGAGTCTAGCACCGGCTGCTACCATGGCTGAAACATATTTCCCCATATTTGCAAGATGATCCACATCAGCTTCATCGAACCATCTCCTTGCACACTGTAATTCAAATTTATATCATTTCTGCTGTGTATTTATATTTATATTATAAGGCTGTATAGTATTGTTTGATTTTTACCTGCATGGCTCGCCAATAGTATGGAAGGAATGAAATTACGTAGGCAAGCTCTCTGTATAGTCTTCCATTGTTGCATGTTTCGAATTTATGGGTTCGAAAACTCCCAGCCAGAAAGTAGCATGATGTGGATTCTAAGTGTCTCAGTAATGGAATCTGCAATGTAAATTATAATGATAAACAACCCAGTTTATAATAATAATAATAATAATAATAATAATAATAATAATAATAATAATAATAACAATAATTTTTGGTAACATAGTTTTAAGAAAGGATCGACTAATCACCTGGCTTGTAAGTTGGTCTGCCATGAAAAAATCAACCATCAAAACCTGCATACACATAATTAAATTTTTTATTTTAGAGAAAATAGAGCTTATAATCAACGACTGGGTGGTCTGGTTAGATAGGAATTAAACCCATCCCATTAATTTAAAAAACTTCTACCCAATATAATATGATATGGTAAAAGCCTCTAGTAGTAGCAAATGTACCTTATAAAAAGGGGAGCAGATGATGTTGCGCATAACACGAAGGAAGCAATAACGAGTAGGGCGATAGAGGAAGTCAAATGGGCAAATGAGAAATGCCACAAAAATCTAGAGGCAATTAAAATTCCAATTAATTAGGCGTAAAACACTTAAACCCGCAGACAATTTTTATTTTATTAAAGAAACAGAAACACTCACAAGAAGAAGAACACCAGGAATGGCATCAACATGAGTCGGAGAAAAGCCATTAGCCCTTAGAAGAAGATGAATAACCATAGCAGCAACCACAGAGGTCATGAAAGTTGTGCATATCAGAAATGCATCTCTATACTTAAGAGCAGTACTTGGTTGGAACTCAAATATGAAATTGTAATTGATCCTCGTGCTTTTCCACATAAAAAGGTTGCACCCGTACATGAACAAGTGCAAGCTTAACAATGCAAACACACTGCAACAACAATATATACTTGTATTAATTTTTTTGTTAATATATAATATTTTTAAAAACTAAATAGTATGGGCGATGATCACCTAAAAACAGGGTAGACGATTTCCATATATGTTTTTCCTGTATTAGGTTTAAAGATACCAGATAAGTGTGCTAGTATCGCGTATACACTAAATAATGATACGAAACAACCTGTAAATAAACCTGCAAGAAGATTAAAAAAAAAAATCAATTAAATAAAATTGAATTTTTGTTTATGCGAGGTATAACAAATATATTGCTAGTGAAATATCAAAGACAAATTCATAGTGAAAATGAAATAAGCAAAAAAAATTAAAGTAGTGGGATTAGTGCGTTTATTATTTTTTGAACTAATCATATTATTAATTGCACTAAGGTAGCAATTTCAAGTGGATTTCCTAATCATTTATTTTACTAGATTAAACAAAGGAAATGTAGTGAAAGAAGCAATATTTATTGTTCATTTATCAGAAGTTAATTAAGATTACTGTGAAAAAGGCATTTCAATATGAAATGAATTACCAACAAAAAAGGTGATCATGTGAGACTCCTTCTGCTGCTGCGGTCTCAGAAATTTCATAGCTTTTTTCCTGTCATTGTTGGCGAAGTGCTTTGTGAATATGGACTCCACTTCATCCATCAGTCTTACAACCTTATCACCCAAATAGTTTATTATTAAATATTATTTGCCTTTTTTTTATTATTTTTTGAAAAAAGTTTTATTAAGTAATAATTGAGTTTTGGGTGCAATTTTAATTTTTTGTATTGAAGCATTAGGAAAATAAAATATGAATGATATGATTAATTACCTTATCAGAGCTAATGAAGTGGGATCTCTTTACTGCTTTTAGATAACTTACTGAAGCTTGCTGGTTTGAGACCTGCTTGTGTGAATGATGAGGGGAGGGGGTTGGGAGAATAGGTTGTTAGTTTCACACTCTTCATGTGAAATAAAAGAAGAAAATATTTTTCATGTGGTTTCTGTTTGTCTTCTTTATATGCCTTTCTTCTTATCTTTCCTTCTATTCTTATATGCTTCCATTTCAGGAAATAAATTAACATTACGTATCTACATTCTTTCTTCATTCTATCAATTTCTTTTTGTGTTACGTTATAACCAAAAGCTTATATAAATACCCACACTTTCTATTTTTTTCTTAAAATGTGTATCAACATTTTAATTTTCATTACAAACTAAACTACTAATTCTAATATGAGACTAGTTAGGCCTAATCATTCTTCATTCTTAATCTACGTGATTTTTAGATATTCCATGCTTTTAGGCTAAAAATTTTGTTACTATAATTGCATGTTTACTTCTGCAAATTCTTTTGGGGAATTTCGCATTTATTTCTAGTAAATAGTATTACTAACGTCAAATAACATTTACCTTATCAAATTTCTTGAGAATTTTGGTAAAAGCCACCATGTTTAGTGAACTGCAAACAGAAAATAGAATAGATAAGATAATTTTTTTAAACAAAAAATAAAAAAAGTAAGCAATTTGATTCAGAACCCACTACCCTATAATTTCAATACCTTTTCAGAATCCGTATGTGAAAAATATAATTATATTTTCATGTGAAAAGGGACTTGAATAAGACATATATGATTGTAATCACCTATATATAACTCTTATTATATCATATTTAATTTTCTGAAATCGATAGGCATATAAAAAAAAGGTGCTTAGTAATAAATAAATATAGAAAGAGATATAATGAAAAAACCTGTAAGTTTTGAGTAAGCCAAGGCCTCTATAGAGCTCCACAAATGCACCTCTAATCATCTTCTCAGCACACTGAACTTTTTTTCTATTAATTCTTGGATTATTAACCAAATCTTCCCAAATCATTGATGTAATAGCTGAGATTGTTCTTGTCGGTGTAGTTGCCGGAATGTCGATTCTCAGTGCCATTTTTGGTTTCCCTTTCTTTGTTTTGGACCTAGCCGTCGTCGAATTTACAAAATTCACTCCATTTTTCTCCAGAGCTGCAATTACTTCATCGGTTTCCGATGCTTCTCCCGGAATGTCGTTTGACTCATTTGATGTCTCTGCATCAGTTAATTAATTACCATCATTAAACATCAAACCACGTGATTAATTATAACATGATTGTCATGTAGTAGATGTAATTCACGTCATTTTCTAAAAAAAAGTTCTCAGTGTAAAAAAAGGCTAACGAGTATGGAAAATTTTGAAGTTTATCTATCAATTTTTGACAGATGGTGATGATAAGATTTGGAGACCAGAAGAAACTAAACTGCTTTACGCCAAGTTATCAGAAATATTGACGCACTAAAAGCAGACCTCTCTCTTTTTATGGAAAGTGACATCAATTAACATATTATATTTTGGAGAATTAATAACAACGGTTCTAATTGGATTCTATTCATACAATGGGTCTAGTCAAATATTTTCTTAATTAAAATTCTAATGATAATACATATTTTTAAGTGTGAACTATTAAAATTGATAAGTTTCCAATTTTATTTTTTAAGCAACACAAAATATTTTGTGGGCCATATGATTTGCTAATCCTCAATATGAATCGTAGGTTCTTGGTAATAATATATACATTGTGTGTCGTAAGTCAATTTGGATATGAATTCCAGCCCATCTACATGCAATTTAGATATACAAAACAAAAGCAAATCAAATTTTACGTATACATAATACTGTAGGAAAGATCAATCAAGTGTTGCGACATCAGAAAATATATTTATTTATTTACTACTTTACCCTCAATCGTGTAATTATTTTTTTTTTTCTTAAAGCAAAAGTATAGAAGTGGCTTACCGGAAAAATTAGAATTCCGAGGAGAGGAAGACCAGGAAGGAGGGAAAAAACCGGCATTGGGCTTGGGGCTCCGGTTGTTTAAAATTTGCTTAAGATCCAATAAAATCTCAAGCTGTTTGTTAAGATGTTCTGCTCTTTCAAGTAACTCACTTTCTCTAGCTTTATAAAATTGGTTTACTTTATTTAGCTCATCATCAAGTCTCTCGAAAAATACCCTCACCTGTATCATTATTATTTACATCACAAAAATCAAATAACAATAATATTAATTAATTTCTGAATTACCCAATTGAAATATATACCTCATCTTCCTCAGAAAACAACTGAACAAGCTCAGTCTGATAAATAATGTCATCACCATCATCCTCCTCCATAGTTTTGCTTCTGACCTGTACCCAACAATCAAAAGTAAAGATGGAAGAATGTGAGTATTGAGTAACAAAATATCTATAATGAAACAACTTTGTCTTTTCATCAATATTTTAGGGGGCAATAAGCCCTTATTTCCTCTCTATTGCTCACGATAGTTTCGTGATGTCGGGTACCCAATACATAACCGTCCTATTTTCTTTTCCAAAATGTAAACTCTTCATTATTACAAGAAATCCCTTTAAACACTAAAATACTTACTGATGATTTATCGGCTGTGTTCTAAAAGGTATATTTCTCATAATTGACGCTCTACAATTACCATAATTAATCATATACTTTTATTATATGCCCCGGGAATTTAAGTCCTTTATGAAAGGAAGGGACATAAAATAACGAATTAATTGAATTAGTAGTTTGATAAAATTTTACAATAAATGTGAAAGAAATGAGCTTCGTTCAATTGATAGGAGGCTAAGATTTTAATGCAGCTTTTGCGCAATCTCCCTCTTCTATTGGAAGCAAAAAGAAAGAGAACCTATTTCCCCCAGAATGAGCATGAGTAGATAAGTACCTGAATGATGTCGGTTTTGATATCATTGCGAAAGAAATTAGTGTTGGAGATTTTATGAGAAATGAAACGAATGGGGTCGAGAATGGAGAGACCAGCACAATCGTGGTTAAGCTGAGGAGGTTGTTTGGGTTTTCTTGAAAGCTTAATTTTCTTTATATGTTTTTTAAGTTGCCAATAATTAACAAAGGCTTCTTTCCATTCTGGGATTAGCTGTGCTTCCAGTTCTTTTGAGAACTTCACCATTTTCTTTCTCTCTTTCTTTCTTTACAAATAATGGATTTGGAGGGAAAAATGAAGAAGAAAGAAAGAAAGAAAGAAAGAAAGAAAAGAAAAGAAGCATAACAGAGGCGTATGAAAAATGGAAGACGTTTATATATAGGGTAACGAGAGAGGCACAGACAGAAAGAGACGTCCATTCAGCACAACCCAACATTACTTGTTTATAATAATGGATCATCTAATCATCTTTATTTTTTTTTTATCTTTTTTATACGCCTGAATTATTAACTTCTTTTTTTCAAATTATATTGATACTGCAAATATTATGGGTTTTTTATATATTTTCACTTCAATTTTCTCCACTCAGTCATAAATTCATTCTAGTTTCAGATTTGTTTATTATTTGTCGTAATTCCCAACCTTTATAACAATTGCATCATACTTTGAATTAGGGGATATAATTGAATAAAATCAAAACTTATGGATCTTCTTGGTTTAGCTTAACCATGGTTAAGGTGTACTACTACTTTCAACTATTCTCTGTACCCAACCAAAGTTGTTTCTCATCCACAAATATTTTTACTAATAATTCATCTTTAAATTTAGATCTCTCCTCTCGAAATCTCCCCTTTTAGTATTGGGACCGTTATGACTGTATAAATAAATTAATATACAACTTTTCAAATATTTCCCTATAATTTGTGAAGTTAAGTACCATTCACCCAATTTTTAATTGAGGACTAAATTGAATAAAATTAAAAGTTTATGGAACCTACATGATTAGTTTAACTACAGTCAGTTAAAAAGTAATATTTTTTACCACAATTAATTTGCTATATCGAAATTCTCCTTCTCTCTCTCTCTCTCCCTCCTTCTCTCCTATGATTCATCGAATTTCGATTTACATCATTAACGGCAAATCCCTGTTATTTTTTATCATTGATATCATAGTACCACAGACCACAAGTTATTTTGTTGATGATGAAAGCCAACGTAAGATAACACCTGACCAGCAAGAGTTGCCTCTTAGCTATTGTTGTATCAAAGAGTCGCTTATGGTTTTACAAGGGTTTTTGGTACATATATATTGCGATGAGTTCGAGGCACAGGTCATCGGTGTCGAGCAACCTACAGTTTTTTGGTCGCAAGAGAGGCGGAGCTTGGAGGGTGAGGTGCTGTGGGCCCTGAATCTTCTAATCTAGAGGCCATGGATTTAAAAGTTATAGTTATGGATACACAAATTTGTGGATTTTATAAACTTTTAAAATTTTCTTTAATTTAATCATTAAATTTACGACTAGGGTGAATTATATTCATTTTTACAAATTAAAGTGGAATTATTGAAAAATTAAAACAAAGATGATATTGTGATTAAAAAAAGTGAACGACTAAATGCATATTTCAAAGATTTAAATTTGACTTAGAATTTCAAGTTTTAGAATAGAGCTTTTTAGCCATGCTTGAGCTTAGATAAATTTAACTAAACTTGGTTACTTTATAGTCTTATAGTACTATTAGAAAGGAATTGTTTAGACTGATTTTACGCTGGTGACTATCTATAAACTATTTCATAGCAATTTAAATCAATAACAAAAAAAAAAAAAGAAGATTATATTAGTATTATTAATTTGAAGAAAAAATATACAATAAATAATGCCATTTTACTATTTGATTTGATTTATGTGACAAGTCTAATAAATTGAATTATTTGATAAGAATGAAATAATTTGGACCTAATAATTAAAGAAAAAAGATACAATGAGCTAAATGTAAAAAATAAAGAGATATTCATCAAAAACTATATATATATATATATATATTTGAATTAGTCGGAAATTTAGAAAACTGAACGAGTTGAAAAATACACGGTGTACTGCACAACAGAGCGAACAAGAGCATGGTGATGCTGAGAAATGTCATATAGCATGAAGAGCAGTAGTAGTTAGAGCAGCGCGTCAATGCCTTTGAATGTGGAATTGAATAAGGGTGTTGTGTTCTTTCATTTTCACTACACACATTCATAGGATTGGATTCTGTACTAAACTGTGGCATACGCTTCCCCTTCTAAAATCATCATTAGAAGCACTAATTTTCATTATTCAAGGAGTGGCTATAAATGATTTCATTCCAATGTATCCAATTATAGTTTCATTCCTACATATCCTTATATTTATTTTACTAAAAGAGAAATGAATCTATGAAAAGAGAGAAAAAGACCTATTTTCATTGGTTGAGGTTCCATTATCCTTTAGATATGTAATTTAGTTTATTCTGACCAGTGGCTTGAGGGTTACATGATATACAGAGTGACACACACATACAACTTAAATAAATAATTTAAAAAATTTCAAGATTTTCTTTAAATTGTTAATTAGGTCCTCATGTTTTGATCTTGTTCTACTAACCCATCCTTTAGTCTAAATAAACTCATTTTTGCCATTAGTGATTGTTGGGAATCTAGAACTCATTTTTACCTTATACTAAAAATGATTTAAACAACTTTGATAGATTTATTTTTCCTTATTATATGTCATTTTGTATTTTTAATCACTGTATAATTTATCCCATGTCTTTACAATTGTGATAGAAATACTAAAAATACTCTTATTTAAAACGCATGAAAAGAAAGCCGTGTGGTCTCTTTTCGCATTTGCTTTTTGAAAAAGATAGATGGATGAATCTCATATTTTCCATTGATTTCTTAGTTCTAAAATATTATAGCATTTGACAACCATCACTCTATCTGAATTAAATCTAACTAATTTTAAATATTTTTTGAAACCTCCATTTTGGATAAGAATGTGATAAACATTCTAAATGTAAAAAATATGTGTATATATTGCAAGAAGAAACCAATTATGACACATATATATGCTAGTAATTAAAGTAGCCTGCAATTCTCTTAAGTTAAACAGCTGGGACTATATTTAATTTTAATAATGGAAGATGACTAGGCATTATATATTATACATAAATTTTCCCCTCAAAGTGGTAACTTTAGTTAATGGTAATATAATTACTAATATTTAATTGGAGAATAAAAAGCTCATGTGAATGTGTCCAACATTATAAACTCATATCCATAATTCCATTATTATAATATCAACCGCTTTGAAATTTTTGGACCTATATATTACTGAAATTGGATTAATTGAAACTTTTGGAAGTTCAAGAAGTTGACAAATAATTGTCAATTCTAGTAAACTCATATATACTGTATTAATTTAAAAGTTCCCCCCATGCTTAAGGGTAATTAATTTATTTATTAGTTCAGATTCAGATTGTGATTAACATATTGATACTTATGAGACTTTTACAGTGGATTCTTGAATCCCAGTGCGGATTTTAATCATTTACACTTTCATATTTTCATTGTTGCATTTGTGCAAAATAGCTGGGTTTAATATTTTATACTGATCTTAAGTGCTGATATATAGTTGAAAATTCTTAAATATCTGCCTCTTTTGATTTTGATTAGCACCTTTTTTACCGCCTATTATCTCAGGAGACACTTTTTATTTTTTAAAATTACGTATGACACAGCATAAGCGTTCAATAAATATCTAATTAGGTTTGGAAAATTTTATTAGGTAAAGTATGATCACTTAAATAAAGAAATCAAACCTTAAATAGGTTGAATAGTGTAAGAATCCCACTGCTAGAGAACCAAAAGGAGGAATGCTTTAGTGTAGGAATCTACTCAGGGAATATTCCAAAAAAAAAGGTATATTAGTGAAAGGTAAAAGCGGGTGGGAAAGCACTTAACTGCATTAGCTATTAAATCAGTTATTATTAAGTAATTAAATGCATGGGTCAGGCCCTCCATTATTGCTAACTCATCTTCCACAAGGAATACCCATTTGCTTATTAACTCTCATTCATTTTTATAACAAAGTTTCCTTAACCACGTAGCAATCTTTTTTACTAAAAAAGAAAATAAAAACTTGGACATTTTTTAAGAATTTGGCAAATTCTAAGAAAAGTTGATTAAGTGGGATAAAAAGGTTTAATGTCGTAGTAATTAGCCATTTTTCCTTTTATTTACGGTTGCTGCTTTGTTTTGAATCATAAAATCTTTTCAATAAAGATCACAAAATCCTAAGTTACTTATAAATCTTAAAATGCTTTTTGTTAAAAGAAAACGTAGAGTAAACTGCTTACTTTGAATGAATTTTTAAAAAGTTAAAAGTGTAATTTTTTATTATTAATCATTAAATTTCATCTTTCTTTTTTCAATTACTCTATTGAAATAAAATTGATCGATAATATCTAATAGTGGTATAAATAAAATATTTATTTCATTTTACATTTTTTTTATATATTGAATTCTATTTTATAAGATGTTTATATGCATATTTAAATTAAACCAAGGCAGACCCACGCTTAGGGAAAATCCCTGGCTTTGAATCTAGGGATTCTAGAGATATATATTCAATTTTTATTTTTATTTTAAAAAAACAAAATTACAAACTCATGCACACGACCCTTCTCCCTTTCCAATTTATTTACTAGTCTATTATTACAGAACTCAATATAAAGATATTTATTTGAATAGCATGATATGATTTAGAGTCAATTGAATTGAGGTTAATAGTCACTGCTGAGACAGTTTAGTAGATTAGAACCTTTTAAATGTGATAATACAAGCTAACCATATCCTGTTTTTTGATTTGGTATGTTAATTAAATATCCAAACATATTACATATATTGAAGTGGTGGCTCTTTCGGAGGATGGAAACGTGTCTACATTCTTTTCCACAAAACTTATAGGGACTCTGTAGAGAAGTTGTAATGCACAGTAATTAATATTAGTGGAGATTGTGAAATAATTAACTGTTTGCTGCCAAATTGCATTTTAAGTGTTAAGTGACGTTGCAGTGGAAGCTTCAATCCGCTCTTTTTATGTTGCGCCACCAACACTCACTATTATATATTTCTTATTTCTTAATGCTTTAATGGGATTAATAGTGGGTTTGTCCATTTTTTTAAAAACTAGGACTGGTGAGTGGGAGAATAGAAACAACATTTTTAGGGTTTTAAGCCTTAAAAAACTGACCATATTAAGCTAATTCTGTTTGTTTTCAACGAGAAATGGCTTACAAATCAGTAATTAACTAACAATTAATTGGATACTGCTACAGCGTTAAGGTAGGTAGATAGGCTTTTTAGGACATTATGGGATTAATTAAACGTGTTTATAGTGAAGTTTGAATGACATAAGATGAAGATTTGTGAGAATGTCTTTGGTGAAAGAGACATAATATTTTGGAAGCATCAAGAGCCGGTTTTATTCCAATGTGCCCCTAATTTTGGGAGACTCATAAAACTCTCTAGCAGTGGGATTATTGACCCTAACCTTTTATATTTATGTCTAAAAATTATTGCATCTCTTCACCTTTTCATTAGGGAAGTTCATTTCTGAGTGAAGTGAAAATTTGGATGTCTAATTCTGAAAAGAAAAATACAATAGAAAAAATAAAATTCTACTTATGAATTAAGATGTGACATGTTAATTATCCTATATTTTATGGAGAGTGTAGAATGTGAAGATCTCGAATTCAATTTATGTCGATCACATTGTTAGTACCAATTTAGTATATATTCAAATACGAGAACTACTCATATTGTGTACCCTACAATTCGATTCATTAGTGGATTCATTTATATATTAAAAAAAATTAAAGTTGTACTTCTCTAGTTTATTGACTTTAAATCAAACAGCAATATTATTTTGTTTTATTTTATTTGACTGATTAATTTTGTGGATTCAACAAATTAACAAATGTCACTTTTTACAACTTTATTTTAACAAAATGTAAACAAATTTGTAATATTAGCTAAATGTTATTTTCTGTTTTGTTAATACTTGTATTTACTAATATGAGATAGATAAATACATGTATTTACCATTCAAGATATTGATAAATAAGCATATTAACTTATATATATTAGAAACCTAGATCAAATAAAAATATCATACAATCAAGTCTTGTAAGGGTACAATATAACGGAGTTAATTGATTAGTACTAAATTTTTAACCTCTTGATGAGACGTATTACTAGTAAAAAAAGAGTAAATATTTAAATTTTTTGTTTTTCCCCAATAGAGATAACGCCTACTCACCAATCAGAATCGGAATAAAGTTTGTAATTTATTCTTCAAGTTGTGTTGTGCTCATGAGTTGGAACAGATCAATATATACATATATGTAAGACCTTTCTAGGTCACTTTCCCATTGAACTGTATTTTTTTTTTTTTATCCAAGAAGGAAAAAAAAAGGACATGCATATATATCCCACTAGCCATTACATGCATTTCTCAATAAAATTTGCAGTACTGATTTATTCTCTTTTCCTTGTCCTAAAGTTAACCTTTTGTAGCTCACTTTAATCCGTAATGGATATTGTTATGGTGAAAGGATTTTCTATCCTTAATTATTTCTTCATATATATTTATATTATAGCTGCCATCAAAGGATATTGTTGGATTTGCTGTTTTGGAAGTATTTTGCATGGAAACATAATATAGAGACTATTGCATAATTTTTCCATGTTTAGGGACCTCTTGGTGATTCGTGCATGTGATGGGTGTCGAATCCACTAAAAATAAAAATATGCTCTCCTACAAAACAATCTTGTAAATAGGGTGAGAAGGGTCGAATCTTAGGGACTAGCTTGTCGTAAATAACCAGAATTGAAAATAAAAACAAATAAAATAAAGGGGAATTAAAAATAAAAAGGAAATTGATTAATTGAAAAATTAAAATATGCGACATAAATTAATAATAAATTAAAACGATAGGAAACGAATTCAGTTAAGGCATACTGCAGCGCGAAGTTCGATTCGATTGATCATTGATTTAAAATTAGTTTCTTAATTTATATTACAGATAAGTTATAGTCAGGAAGAACGTTGACCCTACAAATTCTACCGTAATAATAGGTTGCTAAGATACGATCTAATAATAACCCCTAATTAACTAGTAATACTAAGTACGACGAAAGATTTAACCGTTAATTGCATTAAAAACTAGTAGAACCCTATACAGATTAACAGAAACTACGAGAATCCATTTAAATCTGATTATATTATTCCTTAACATAACCCAAAAGGTTCTACCCAATCAGATTATATTAATTACTACTTTATCGATCTAACCAAACAATTACGGATTTGATTCAATGAATAGCTATGGAAATTGCTATCAAATAAAACAACGGGCCCTGTTAATTCATTCAATAGAATTTCACTAGAGGATATAGTTTCCCAATAAATCACAGAAAAAATATAAATGCAATATAGATTAAGAAATTCAATTAAGTTCAACAATCTCACAATCGGAATCAAACTTGTACCTTGGTTTAAACCTTAACTGAACAAAAAGAATTAGTCACGCATGGCTACGACAGAAAATATGATGAAGAAGAAGAAAGAATTGCGAAAATCAGCTCTTACAATGTAAATCACGTAACCTTGTTTGTGATGGCGAAAAGTGTCTATAGAAAGACCTAAAACTGATTTAAATACCTCCCAAAAGGTAGGATCAACTAATATAATAACAGGACCCACTAAACTTAATAATAAATCGGTTTTCTAGGCTTTAAAACGAGCAGAAATAGTCCTTGAGATATTTCGGGCTAG